>JAHKKF010516096.1:3261-67901 GCA_019740295.1 Labeo calbasu
GACCGTCTTACCTTAGACCAGCCCTGATGAGCTGTAACATCCAATCGCCATTATGTCGACTCCGTTGCAGGGGAAGAAATCAATGTCTCCAACTGAGCGATTGAGGTGTTTTGTTGTTAGATGTAATAATGATCATAGCAGTCATCATTTACTCCCGACATCTGAGCCGCTGAAGACGCAAAGGATTAACATTAATTTCGTTTTAGAAGGAAATGCAGCCGGCGATCTACATAAATGCGCAAATCATTCGTGATGCAGCTTTACCTACAGCAGAAGTGAGTATAAGGCTTTTTTATACATCTTTGCAAATCACCTTTCTTAATAATGTGCTAGTTAGCAAGGTTCACAGCTAATTGCGGTTAAAGTACACAGAATGGCTCGTCACCCCACAGAAGAGAGGGGCGGGGTGAGCAGAGCTCATTAGCATTTAAAGGCAAATGCAACAGAACAGCTCGTCTAAAAGGGACTGATTTTGACAAGGTAAAAAGGGTGTTTTTTACACTGCCACTAAGAAATTTTAACCAAAGTGTGTTATAGACATCTCATTAAGACCCTAACGAATCCATCCGATGACCACTTTAAGAGTTCAGGAAGCCTGTTTGAGTTTGTTGGATATTCAGATGTCAAAAATAACTGACATGATGGTGACCCACAGGATTGCTCTCCATTTTTGTTTTAGAGTACGCTTGATAGTCTTGATGTGACTAAGTTCAGATCAGCTGCTTAGTGGGCTTTGTGACTGATCAGAGAAATGAGGAGGTTTGGGAAAAAGTAGATAATTGGATGGGATTAATTAATTCGTAGTGGAAAACTATTTCCAGCCTGAGGGAAGTATACACACATCATGAGTTCAGATGTTCAGTTGTGTTGACAGTTTGTGCGGGGAGCGAGCCTTATTGAGTTCAACACAATACGCCGATAACAACACAGGACAGGTTTTATTAACCTGATATTGTGGATGCAGAGGTTCTCTGGGAGGTTTTTTTTTACACTTTAGACAGGGAAATCTTTGTTAAATCTGGCCTGCTTCCTAAACAAATAATGCCACAAGCGCTTAAGAGCAACATCAGTTATACTGACATAGTTGTTCAGTTGTATAGAATTGCGGTTTCAGTATTCATGAATAACTTGAATGAGGTCTCAATGGAGCAGAAACGAACACGTTTCATGTAGTTTATGTGGGTAATCCAGCTTTTGTACTAAAGTTTGTCATTTCGTTAACAAGTAAACTTTCTTTTTCACAGTTTGAGCCAACATTAAAACAGCCGGTAACGTGCTATCTGTTCGCATATGATATGATATATGTTGTCCACTAATAACGAGTGGTATATTGTCTAAAACAGCCAATCTGCTAATGGGCTGTGCACGCAGCTCATTCCAAACATGTGACAGGGAGTGAGCACATCATTCAGGTCCTTGGACAGAATTGCTGATTTAAAAAGTGCCAGCAGTAATGCATGGCAGCTGGTTTGGGGCGTTTTCGATCTATCTGTATTTTTCCTCTGGCGAACAGGCACGAGGAGGGGGGCTTAGCTTGGAGTTTGTGATTTAACACGAGGGAAAAACCTGTTTCTGCTGCGAATTTACTTCAGGGACTTCATCGCTCTTTCTACAGACAAAGATATAATTAGTCAAGCAATATCAACAGTCTGACGGCCCGTGTATAATATATTTTCCCGGGATGTGTACATAAATTGTAATTGTATTAAAAGGATTTCATTTATGAGAGGCTGCATGACTTAATAGTGTTGCATGAGACACCAGTCAGAGTTTAAAGAATTAGTTCACTCCCAGAATCAAAATTTCCTAATAATTTGCTCATCCCCATGTCATCCAAGACATATCTTTCTTTCTTCAGTTGAAAAGAAATTAAGGTTTTTGAGGAAAACATTCCAGGATGTTTTTCTTTTTGTAGTGAACTTCAGTGGGGATCAGTGGGTTGAAGGGCCAAAATTGCAGTTTCAGTGCAGCTTCAAAGGGCTCTACATGATCCCAGCTAAGGAATAAGGGTCTTATCTAGCAAAACGATTGGTCATTTTCTAAAAAAACAACAACAACAACAGTTTCTATACTTTTTAACTGCAAATGCTTGTCCTGCACCAGCTCTGTGATATATACGTCAACAACTTCAAGCATTACATAATCATATTAGAAAGGTCACATGTGGTTAGTTCTTCATCTGTGTTACTCTGGTTCAAAAGTGTAGGGCAAAAAACTCCATCTCATTTTCTCCTCCAACTTTAAAATCATCCAACATTGTTGTTTTACCTTTTTGTTGTAAAGCACGTTTGACTTTCTTTGCATGTTATCTTTCTAAACACTGGGTGGGTACTTCCACCTACATCATTCGTGACCTTTCCAACGTGATTATGTAATGCGTGAAGTCAAGCAAGTGCAAGATGAGCATTTGTGGTTAAAAGTATAGGAATTATTGTTTTGTTTTTTTGTTTTTTTAGAAAATGACTGATTGTTGCACTACCTAAACCCTTATTCCTCGGCTGGGATCATGTAGAGCCCTTTAAAGCTGCATTGAAACTGCAATTTGGACTTTCAACCTGTTGACCCCCATTGAAGTCTACTACATAGAGACAAATCCTGGAATGTTTTTCTCAAAAAGAGTAAATTATCAGGAAATTTTTAATCTGGAATTGAACTAATCCTTTAAAAACTCATTGGAGAGATAATGATGTATATTTCAGCCAGTTTCTCCATCTAAAAACCCTTTATTGACTATTTTATTGCCTTGTTTTTTTAATACAAAACTCTTTGGTTCCCAGCATTTCATTAGTAAGTCATTACAGGTGTAGAACAACGTGAGGGTGAATATTTGTATTTTTAGGTCAGATATAATAAAATGTTCAAACAGTCATGAGCGTAAGTAAATGAGGACTATTTTTGGCTGAACTGTCCCTTTAAGCCACACCGGCCTTATCTAAATAAATGTAATGTTATACATTTAAGGCCCAATTATGGGCCAGTCATAGCATGTTATTCAGCAGAATCTTAACAATAGATGCTATTGACAGACTTCAGCCAGGACGTTATCATATTACTGTAATTAAAAATTCTCAACATATTTATTTTTTTAGAAATATGGAATTCTTTAATCAAGGCATGGGCTCAATGGTTCATTGAATCAGTCTGTCAACAGAAGTGCAACTTAATCCCCTTATTTGTTAGACCAAGATGTTGCTCCATTCCAAACATTTCTTTGTTGATTATCCAAGTCTGAACATCAGAGCCGTCGCTCCGCGGGGTGACTGATACAGTACCTCCAGAGGTACGATAGGGGGCCGCTCGCATCAGTCACGCTGGCACGAGCGGAAATAGTGGTTTAGGGCTTCTCTGTCGGTCATGTTGGGTGTCAAGGATATAATCACAGACCAGGGGGTGTAATCAGAGCGTGGCTAACTGCTCCACCGCGCCGTAACATGTCGCACCTTCATTCTACAGACGTGACTCACCGGTCTTCGCCCGTGCCTTCGATAATCTACTGTTTGTTATGCTTGGTGAAGCCTTCTATATTTAATCTGTGAAATATGTGCTTTTGGAGGGACTGATCTCACATAGCAAAGACTTTGTTATGCAGGGAGTCCATTGTTTTGACAGCTTCTCTGCCCACATTTGGCCGACTTTGATCTGAAAAGGCCATTCGCATGTGCTATTGATTGATCTTTCTCTTGGGCCTGAGTTTCCATTTCTCTTACAGAGCTGTGGGAAATAGATGGGTCAGACAACAGACCGGCAGGTACTCTGGTTTCAAGAGAGAGAAAAATCCCACTCTTTATTCATGTTGAGTCCCCTTTATACTAAAGGACCTCAGATTGGTGCATTCAACAGGGGGGCTTTTGGCTGATTGGCAGGCTGCTGTTTTTTTCATCATTTCCATACCCTTTGTGAAGAAGGTTATCTTGACAATTGCGAAAAGAAAGTCAGGTTTCGAGTTGATAGATGAAGCCGAGAGCCAATTATTTCTGTTAGTGTAAAAATCTAAACAAATGGCAGTCACAGAGCGAGGGTTAGCGTCTGAGAGCAGACTGTTTATTCTCCTGATCTGAAATGAAAGGCTCAGGTTTTTTTTTAAGCTGTTATCTTTTAAGCTGTTTGACATTCTCTCAGGGTTTGTATCAGCCTTCAAGGCACCATATCTTAATAAACAGGAAACAGTAAACTCTGAAGTGCTCTTTCTCACTAATTCTTTACAGTGACTCATGGGTAATGAGGGGTGTTATGTGCTCTTTTTGACAGTTGCAACAGTGAGTCTCTCTCCTAAATATATGCCCTGATGTGAAAAACCAGCTCGAAACATCATATATGACATTGGCTGAAAAATGAACTGATAATAACAGGTCTTAAAAAGGTGGAAAAGAGACACTCACTTATAAAAGCCTCGCGGGCAAAGTCACTAAACGGTTGTGCCACTTGTACAAGAACTGTATTCTTATTCGAGAACCACCTGCAACACTATCTGACTGGACGATGACATGTTATTAGGTATGTTCAGTAATAGTTTAGCCAATCAGATGAGCGAATTATGGGGTCACATGACTTATTGGCATGCATTTATAGGTAAATGTTTCAGGTGTAGCACATGCGCATGTTTTCTTACTGAATAAAAAAACATATCCAACTCAAATAATATTTCACATCTTGTGTTTACATTACCATTGAGACTTATTAATGTTTTTGAAAGTTTTTGAAGTTTCTTATTTTAGCAATGGTTACATTTATTTAATCGAAAATTCAGTAAAAAGAACACTCTAAAAAAAACTGAGTGAAATGAACAAACACAGAATTGGGTTGTTTTGACCCCAGCGGTTGGGTTAAATTTAACTCTGCTATTGTTTAAAAATGTCTATATGGTTGGTTTAAAATGAACCCAAAATAGACGCATAATTTCTAGAGACATCAGCAATAATCAAAAGGTGAACATTTATTAATAAGCAATTAAAAAAAAAAAAACGTTTATTTAATTATTATTTATTAAACTTACTAATAAATCTTAATTTATTGAACATATTAATGAATGTTCATTTCCAACCCATTTTGGGTTCATTTTAAGCAAGAAATGTAGTCATTTTTAAGCAATAGTTGAGTTAAGTAAAACTACCCAGAAGGTTGGGTTAAATGTTTAATCACTGGGTCAAATCGACCGATTTACTGGGTTTGTCCATATTTCACTCAGCGCTGCGTTGTTTTTAATCCAGCATTTTTTTAGAGTGTAATAATGTAAAATATCATTACAGTTTAAAATGGCTGTTTTCTATCTGAATATATTTCACAATGTAATTTATTCCTGTGATGGCAAAGCAGCCAGTACTCCAGTCTTAAGTGTCACATGCTCCAGAAATCATTCTAATATGCTGATTTGCTGCTCAAGAAACATTTTATATTATTATCAGTAGGCGCATTTCCGTTACAGATTTGCACAAAACTTTGGCGATATTTTAGAAATGTCGATAGAAAAGAAACGTAAGTCATGGCAACGGATTTTGGTGGGATTTGGACGGGTTTTGGCTTTATTTAATCGAAAGAGGCGTATGCTTGTATGCTTTACAGAAGCAGCGCGGAGAGCCGCTTCAGAAACGTGAACGACGCTGCTGGTATAAACACTCCGGTGATTTTGTCGGAGCCGTTACGCGTCGTAGATCCGTGCAGTGTACATAGTCTAAGCATTATCAAGGAAAGCCCCTTATACTTGAGAGCGGCTACGTATGAAGTGTTTCTTGGGAGTTTATAGTACATTGAATAATGATCATATGCCTGTTTACATATGCCACGTGACCTGTAAATGCGAAAAAGCCGTTTCCATTGCAGTTTTGCGAAATATTCCTTTTTCGAATTGCCTGTAAAAACCACCTCATGCGAGCGTAAAAACTTTTTTGCAATATAAGAGAGTTTTTGCGAAATTGACGCGTTTCTATTAGGCGTATTTTCAATTTGCGCATCTTGAAGGGTAATGGAAACGCACCTAGTGTTGCACTGCTTACTATGTTTGTGTAAACTGTGATATTTGTAGGATTCTGATAAATAGAAGGATCAAAAGAACAATATTTGAAATAGAACTCTGGAACATTACAAATGCCACTGTCAGGTCACATTATTACTGTCACTTTTGATCAATTTAATGCGTCCTTGCTGAATATAAGTGTTATGTCTTTATAACAGTACACATCCATCAATGTTTTGATAGCTCCAAATTAGCATAAAAATACATTGAATTGAAATGTGAGAAATTTGCATATTAATTAGGCTCATTATACATTGTGCCTCAACCACAGATCTTCTGTGCTGTTAACTGACTTCTGTAGTGAATCTTGACTCTGAAACACAGATAAACGTCACTCTCTGCATTCTTGGCGAATTCCCCTTTTTCAGTGAGTGAGCGGGAGCTTTCCATAAATTCAAGCTGTTATATCACATTACAGGAAAGCTTTAACACATACTTCACCAGTTCCCACATAGCTCCAGCTGTCTCAGTACACACAATCTTATTGTGCCGAATTGAAAAAGATTTCCTGGGGGCAACAGGAATCTGAAGTCACATCACAGAGGAGGTTTTATTTGCCTTTTGTGGTAAACAACTGTCTCTTTGTCCAAATGACCCTCTGCTCGTTTGAAGCCGATACTTCCCCAGCACCTGATATGTCTGTAAGTGCCAGATGATAATGCTAATATTTGGAATCTGTAGACGGACAGTACTGTCATTCATAACCAGCTACCACAGTTCATGGATAAACAGAGAGAGTTTCTTATCATAGCTGTGGTGTAGATGGGCAGGGAAGCTGCCGAACTAATCTTATTAATACCTAGCATCTGTTTTCCTCTCTTTGAAAGGATGATAGTGTTTTGGGGAGGAGAGCAACATCAGCTGTGCATAATGGAAGGCTGCTTGTTTTTGTGTTTATCCTTTCCGACAGGACGGGGAACTACTCACGAGGAAGGAAATGCCAGATCCGCACGCTGCACTAAACTTGTGTATTTCCCTCGTTTGAAAGCCATAATAAACTCACCCAAGTGTGTAAACATGAAAGATAAGCCTTTGCAAGATATACTTATGTTTGCCTTTGAAATCCATCCAGTCACCATAAAAAGTCAGATGTGTGCCAACTTTGGCCTACGTTCCTCCGCCTGCAACAGTGAGGCTTACAAACAGCAATTGACAGTACAACCCACTAACCCACTGCTGGCATTCTCATTCCTCGGGCCTGTCCGCTGAACGAACCGATAAGCTCCTCAAGCTCAGTTAAATCATTAATCTTTAAAACCATGCCTCATAATGTGTTTTTTCCATTTAACCAGTCTTTAATTGAAATCATCTATACTTTAAATGTCTGACTGTTATGTTGTCTGTAGGAATGAGAACCATTTCACCATTTGCCTGAGAATTGATCTTTGCTGGCCGTGCTGCACATTTCTGATTCACTAAAAAGAACCAGCTCATAAGAATCGTTTGCTTGAGAATCAGACTTTGATCATGCTGTATTTTTGTGATTCACTAGATAAAAAACAGCTCATAAGAATTGTTTGATCAAGAATGAGACTTTGCTGGATGCATTGTGTGTTTATGATTCACTACAAAGAACTGGCTCTTAAGAATCATTTGCTTGAGCATCAGACTTTGCTGACCGTGCTGTATTTTTGTGATTCGCTAGAAAGAAACAGCTCATAAGACTCGTTTGATCAAGAATGAGACTTTGCTGGTTGTACTGTATGTGATTCACTAAAAAGAACTGGCTCTTAAGAATCATTTGCTTGAGAAGCAAACTTTGCTGATCGTGTTGTATTTTTGTGATTCATTAAAAAAAAAAGAACCAGCTCAGAAGAATCGATTGCTCAAGAATGAGTCTTTGCTGGTTGCACTGTATGTTTGTGATTCACTAACTGACTAGAACTGGCTCTTAAGAATCATTTGTTTAAGAATCAGACTTCAGTGGTTGTGCTGTATTTTTGTGATTCACCAAAACAAAAAATATCTAGCTTATAAGAATCGTTTGCTCAAGAATGAAACTTCGTTGTCTGCTCTATATGTTTGTGATTCACTAGAAAAAAACAGCTCATTAGAATCGTTTGATCAAGAATGAGACTTTGCTGGTTGTACTGTAATGATTCACTAAAATGAACTGGCTCTTTCTCATTTGCTTGAGAATCAGACTTTGCTGGTTGTGCTGTATTTTTGTGATTCACAACAAAAAAAGAAACCGATTACAAGAATCATTTGCTCAAGAATAAAGCTACTGGTTGCACTGTATGTTTGTGATTCACTAAAGACAACCGGCTCTTAAGAATCATTTGTTTAAGAATCAGACTCTGGTGGTTGTGCTGTATTTTTGTGATTCGCTAAAAAAAAAAAGAACCAACTCAAGAATTGGATATTATTAATTCTGCTGTATGTTTGTAAATCACACAAAAAGAAAAAAAAAAATCAGGGTTTCAAATTACACTTGTTTGTGCAGTATGTTTTTGATTATTCAGTCATTTGATCAAGAATCTGGTGTTATTAGTCATGCAAGATTTTTCACGCTTAATAGTATTGCAGGGAAGACTGTATTAAAGCATGCTAATGGAATCAAACGTCACAAAAAATCATTTAGTTTTTTTTTAAAACTAGTTTTGTGAGCTAGTTACACCTAGTCCGACTTTAAAATCAAATTGAATAGTAAATGTTACAAGCTGTGTTTGCCACCTCCAATAAAAATCATTCACACCCGTGTGATCATCCCTGACCCTGGACCAAACGAGCTCCAATCATCTAAGACGGCTTTATTGAAAGGGACTGAACCCGACATGCTAAACGTGTTTTGTGGGTGTAAATGATTTCTAATTAGATGAGCACTCAATTACAGCGATTGCTCTCTCAAAGTAAGTTAAGCAAATTGATGAGGCTAATGCTCATTTCACAGGGAGATTAATTGAGGCTACACAGAGTCTTCACCCTTCTGTCTGGAGATAAGGACCACAGACACCCTGCTGAAGCCAGGAGGACATGGAAAAATGGGGGATGGGCACCACAAAGAAAGAGGTTCCTTGAGTCTTTTGAGTCCAGGGTTGTTTGATAAGATATGAATGGAGCCCTTGTTGATGGTGGGGTGTTGTTCTCTTCTGTTCTGTGGACAGAAAGTGATGAGACCGGGAAAAAGTTGAGAGAGTGTAGTGGATATCTTTACAGAGAAAGGGAGAGATAGACACAGAGCATCTGGTGGTGAGATCCTGTTATTGTTAGAGCAAAGGAAAGCCCCAGCTTCAGAGGTCCTTGACCAGTTACTCTCCATAGCCAGCAGAATGGAAACGGAATAAGGATGAGGCTGTTTTGAGCTCTTCGGGGGGACAAATCGACTCCAAGCAGGAAACAGTTACAATGGGATTGATGTCCTCCGATGTATTATAAATGTCACTCATTATTAGCATATTCACACACCCTCAGTATAACTGTTTATTAAAGTTTCATCTTTTTTAATCAACCAGTGCCTATAAAATGTAATCTGATGGGAAAATAATTGGCGGTACAAAAATAAATTAAAACTATACAAAATATGAGCTCAAACACCACCGTAAGTTGATCTGGAATATTCAGGAATGGCACAAAGAGGAATTTACTGAACTGAATATAAACCCATTTTTATTTTTTTAAGATGAAGCTCATAAAGCTGCTAATCCTCAGCAAGGATGCATTAAATTGATCACAAGTCACAGTAGAGTTAAAATGTTACAAAAGATTTCAGATTCAAATAAATGCTTTTGTGCTTTGTTCATCAAATAATCCTGAAAAAAAAAATGTTGCAGTTTCCGCAAAAACATTAAGTAACACAGCAGTTTTAAGCACTGATAATGATGATAAGAAAAATTTTTTGAGGACTAGATCAGCATATTAGAATGGTTTCTGAAGAATCATGTGACACTGAAAATGGGATCTTTGCCACCACATGAATAAAATCAAATAGAAAAGTTGTAATCATTTTTCACAATATAACTGTTTTACTGTATTTTTGCTCAAATAAATGCATAACCCACCTGAAAATAAAAAACACAGCTAAAAGGTATTAGCTGGTTTAAGCTGGAAGTAGCTGGTTTTAGCTGGTCTCCCAGCCAAAACCCCTCTAAAACCAGCTTGCTGACCATTTATGACCAGCTAAGACCAGCCAAACATCTTAGGCTGGTTTTAGCAGTTTTTTTTTTTTTTCAGGAGGGAGGGGTAAAGGAGACTACTTTCAAAATACTTGTAAAAATTACTAAACTTAACTAAAATTACTTACCA
Organism: Labeo calbasu; assembly: GCA_019740295.1. Lineage (NCBI taxonomy): Eukaryota > Metazoa > Chordata > Actinopteri > Cypriniformes > Cyprinidae > Labeo > Labeo calbasu. The sequence goes on from JAHKKF010516096.1 coordinate 13,517, forward strand.
ACCCACACACTTTTGAACAACAGTGTATAAACCTTCAAACTTTGCAGCTTTTTACAATTTTTCAAAACTTTTAAAGGCTTTATTTGTCTTGACAATTTGCGTGCAACTGATTTGCACCAACCCTTTCCACCATTGTAACCTTATAGAACAGAGTGCCGCCTTTCGCAAACACGGTGGGCATGTGAGACGTCTAACTGATTATATGCTAATAAATGTTATCATCCTATTGCTGAGATCCTGAGAAAAAAGGTTTACATCTGTGCCTAGTACTAGGCGTTACACCGGTTCAAACAGTAAAATGGATTACATACACGATATGTTTTTTTTGTTTTTTTTTTAAAAAAGTGGCATAATGGTACAGACAGCATAGACAGCATGCTGAATTGAAAGATCACTGTTAACTGCATACACTAATGTTTGGATAACTATTAATAACACACAACTAATTCTTTAACTGGGCAAATAAACCAACTGTAAATGGCCAGAGATGCCGAAGACAAATGTAAAGAAGAGGAAATACTGTAGGAGGCAGATCAAGCTCACTCTTCACGATACGCAAAATATTGGAAGAAAATCCTAAATGAGTCTTAAGTAGCACAGTATATTTGCTGCAATAGCCAAAAATACATTGTATTGGTCAAAAGATCATGTTCCATGAAGATATATTTTTTTAATTTTATACTGTAAATATATCGAAACTTAAAGACGATTTTCTCAATATTTTATATTTCATATTTTTTCGCTCCCTCTGATTCCAGATTTTCAAAGCGTTGTATTTGGGCCGAATATTGTCCTATCTTAACAAACCATACATCAATGGAAAGCTTTTTTATCAGCTTTCAGATGATGATGGACCCTTATGACTTTTTTTTTGTGGTCCAGGGTCACAAATTGTGAATTGCAGTGAGGGTTTATATGTATCTCTGAGGGGAACTGACTGTCTTAAGAAAAGTTTATGGTATTTTCTTTTCCTCTTACCTCCGTATATTCCATATTAATGTAGTATATAAAAATGCAGCACTGCTTTGTTTACAGCTGTAACCAAGGAAATGCTGTAACGCAGCTGTTCCATAAGCGCCACCTGCTGTCAGAGAATGAATTTGCATGTCGTTCAGTCCATTTGCTGTTTTTGTTTCATGCAGATATGTTTTATGTAGCACATCCATTCAGGCCCAGGCCACCTGGAAAAGCTAGAAAGAACGCCCAGGGCCCCCCATCCAGGTCCTTGCCACACCTAGCGCCTAGCGTCAATACCTGGACTCTGATCCCAGGAGAATTTCAGCCATTTTTCTGCCTGTCTTGTTGACTCAGTGCTGTAGCGTTCAACTGTGATGGAGTAATTAACCATGTGCAGCAGACAGGTTATTAGAAGCAGAGTTTGGATAAGATTTTCCTGCAGGATACCTGATACGGTGTCTGATCTGGAAGCAGTACTCTGTGTAAAGGCCAGGACCATCAGTATTCCCACAGTACGGTTTAGCGCCTGTAGGCATGGCAATTTGTCTCAGCTCCACCAACAAACAAACCCAGGGGAAACAGTGCAAGGCTGGACTTGTAATAGTGGCAAGGCTGATACAAAAGACCCAGAGTTATGGCTTGTGGAAAGACAGCGGCTTTATGTAATGACTTTTCTGGCCGACCTGGAAGGAAAGGCAGGCGTTTGTGCTCAAACACGCATTAACATACATGAACTCCCCCGTTCCGCCACACACACACAGACACACGCGGGGGTACGTACAGAGTTTTGACACAAGCACACACAGACTCACTGATATGCTGGCTGTGGGAACATGATGCTGCCTGCTCATCACGTTTCCCTGTGGTCTTTCCAATCAGTTGCGTAAAGAACAGGAAATATAGGTCAGACAGCAGATGTGCTCTCGACTACAGGACAAATCACACCCTCCTTTCAACGTGTCAGGATCAAACAGTGTAGCCGGGGGTGCCAAAATTCTGCTTTCTAAACGTCTCTAACCTTTCTAGAGGAGAGGAAAAGTGGGAAATGGATACCGCTGTGCTGCATGGTGGTGTGTTTGTGGGGTCCGGCGTGTACGTGTTTGTAAAAATGTACGCGAGTGAGCTTGCGTGTACATGTTTGGGGATTTGTTTATATAGCATCAGTGACGAATAAGGATGTCTGGGATGATGAAAAGGAGAACTCCTAAGAAAATGTTATATTACATACCTAGTCTTTAAATGCTAGAAGGGTCAAGTTGAGCACCCATCATGTAAAAATTATGCGTATTTGCATAATTATTATTTTCAAAAATGTGTCTCAAAGTAAAACAACAAAAATTCAGTCATGCACAGCATGAAATAATAGTCTTTATTATACACTGCCATTCAAATGTTTGGGGGCGGTAGGATTTTTAAAATGTCTCTTCAAGGCTGTGTTTATTTGATCAAGAATACATTTCTATTTTTGTACATTTTAATTTATTCCTGTGTTGGCAACGCTGAATTTTCAGTATCATTACTCCAGTCTTCAGTGTCACATGATCCTTCAGAAATCATTCTAATATGCTGATTTGCTCAAGAAATATGCTGATTTGCTTTTTTGATGAGTAGAAAGCTCAAAACAGCAGCAATTAAGAATTTAAGAAAAGAGTTGCATTTAGTAGCATTATAAATTTAGTACCAAATGTCTCTTTTGATCAATTGAATATATTATAGCGGAATAAATGTATTCATTTCTGGTCCCCAAAGTAAAAATCTTTTTCTTATGTATACAATTTTTTATTTCATTCAAACTGTTCTTATATAAATATAAATATATATATATATATATATATATATATATTATCTGAAGTTTCATTGGCTATTTGTTTCTTCAAGCTCCACAAAAATATATTCTATATGAGTTGCATTTTAGCAGTAATTTTAAATATCTCTTAAAAAATAGCACAATTAACAGCTTGCAAGTATTTGTTTTAATGTGAAGGAGTGCCACTGGAGAGAAATTATAGAAAAAAGCATCCCATGAAAGTATGAGTATGACATACAGCTGAAAAGTCTATGATACATTCTCTCTCTCATTCCAGTCATGCTCTTCCTATCCTTTTACAACAGCAACAATCACATTCTCATATGATAGGCTCATTGAGATTGACCTACATCACTTTGGATAATAACTGGAGCTTTAAAAAGAAGATTGGTAGTTTGATGGATGGATTCTAATTTTTCCTTTTCATCTGCTGCTTTTTTTTCTCTCCTCGCTCTGGCATACGGGTCTTCCCTCCATGAAACTGCAGTGCCTGCCTTTGTTTGATCTAGCAGTTATCAGATCAACCACTAGGGGGTAGCAACGTTCTCATGTCAGATTAGCCTAACTGATTGAAATCCTTTATTCTAAAAGATTAATTTACTCACTGGAGTGAAAACATGCTTTCTCACATTCTTTTAGAGTGATGCTAATACGTTTTCAAAAAGCTGTAATCAGCTCTTCACGCATGCCGCTTTGAGAGCGCGCTCTCTTTTTTTTTGCAGGAATTTATACGGCATACTAAAAGATGCTGATTTGTTCTTATTTCACTTTAAACAAGCCTCTTATCACATAAAAACAATAATTAAGAGTCAATTATTCCAGAGTGCCTGGAGCAAAAAAAGAGAGCGAGAGAGAGAGTGTGAGCGTGATTTTTATCAGGCCATGAGTGTATACTCCACATACTAACTCGGCTGTGTTTCTCATGAGTCTGGGAGTTCTCATTCTCATTGGTGTTAAGCACCGTGTTGTTTGAATCTCTTTTGATCCCTTATAGATGCCCGATCTCTAGTGACCCCTAAGCAAACCCCACTCCACATCATGGGATAAGGGTGGGATTGTGAAATGCTGATCTGGCAGAGCAGCTCGTCTGGAATGCTGTTCCCTTCATCTGTGTCCCCCTGCAAATGAGTGGGTTAACTTACACATTAGCACAGATTAAGGGTACAAATGAGACCTTGTGTCACTAATGGGGGTCAAAAGAGGGTATAAGGGTGGAAAGGAAAGGGCGAACACCTTAGGGTATGATGGAACTGTAGCTCTGTTCTTTTCAGATTATCTGGGTACATTCTGATTCTTGCATATGACTGATTATTTAACTTATCTGGAGTAATAAGCAAATTTTTATATATATATATATATATATATATATATAAAAAAACAGATTTGTATTATTTATATTAGGAACTGGAATCCATTGGCACTTAGACACCTCACAACTGTATAAGTATATTCCAGAAGGTTACATCGAAAGCAAATTGGAGTATGGCCCAACTGGGAAAAACATTACTATTTGCTGATGTCGTTTCTATATAACCATGCTTTGCTCTGGGCAGAGGTGGTGCAGTCTCCATCTGAGTGTTTTCCTTAAGCTCTAAGCAACGTGCTGAGTCTCTCGCCCCGACCTGTTGGGTGTTTACGTGTTGACACTCGCTACGATGGGACTCCACATTCCTGGCAGAGGCCTTCTTGGAGTTGGCATGTTAGTAAAACACTATTTGACACCAAGTTAGCATGCGAGACAATTCAACACACAACTGGAATACTCTGAGGCCCGTATTGGCAGGTAGTTTCCAACTGAGAGTTTTTGTTGTTCTTCAGGGAAAAAATAAAGAAAGAAAAGCAAATGTTTTGAAAAGATTTCACATGGCTGGATGTGTCTGCGTGTGTGTAAGCTTGTTAGTTTAGTTTAGTTTTTGATTAGTCAGTTTGATGTTTAGTTAGTCAGTTGTTTTGTATTTAGCTGGTTTGTTAGTGAGCTAGTTTAGTTTTTTTATTAGTCAGTTTGATATTTAGTTAGTTGGTTTGTTTGTTAGTTAGCTAGTTAGTTGGTTAGTTTAGTTGTTCAGTTTGTTGGCTAGTCAGTTTTCAGTGTTTAGTTAGTTGATTTGTACTTTGTTGGTTTGTTTGTTAGGTAGTTAGTTTAGTTGTTTAGTTTGTTCATTAGTCAATTTTATGTTTAGTTAGTTGGTTTGTTAGTGAGCTAGTTAGTTTAGTTTTTTTGATTAGTCAGTTTGATGTTTAGTTAGTTGTTTTGTATTTAGTTGGTTTGTTAGTGAGCTAGTTAGTTTAGTTTTCTGATTAGTCAGTTTGATGTTTACTCAGTGAGTTGGTTTGTACTTTGTTGGTTTATTTGTTTGTTAGTTAGCTAGTTAGTTGGTTAGTTTAGTTGTTCAGTTTGTTGGTTAGTCTGTTTTCAGTGTTTAATTAGTCAGTTGATTTGTACTTCGTTGGTTTGTTTATGTATTTAGTTTAGTTTAATTGTTTAGTTCGTTCATTAGTCAATTTGATGTTTAGTTTGTTTTTATTTAGTTGGTTTGTTGTTTGTTTAGTTTGTTTAGTCACTGAAAAAATATCTATCACATTTGAGAATATATAAAGTAATATTAATATAAAAGTAAAAATAATTATATATATATATATATATATAATTAGTTTCACTTTTATAATAGCTTCATCAGCTTTATTTCAAATACTGAGTTTTAGTTAGCAAGAACATCACCATCACTGATAAATACACATTCCTATTTCTCGCTGTCAGATTTCACTTGAAGACATTAGTAAAAGAAGAATGTCTGTTACACTTCCCTTTTTCATACTAGTTCCACATTTGTGAATTTTCTGAATATTTGTATCAAATATTTATTGACTGATTTTTTTTTTAACATTTTTTTTCAACACTTTTTGCACTGTGCATTGTTTGATTAATTCATCAGGCATAAGTGTCTAATAACTGGGGAAATAATCAAACAAAAGGAGTAGTATTTGGTCATGTGATTTTAACATGGCCACCCCCATGAGGCAACCTGCTTCCTGTAAAATAAAATGGTCTGTATTAGGCTACTTATTTGGCACATTTTTTCCTGTTAATTTGCTTTATGTGTTACAAGAAATCCAGAGGGCAACTGAAATGAAACAAAAGCCCATCAAATCACACTGCAAATTATTTATCCATGAATCCTAAAACTTTGTGTTGTAGATCTAGTGTAGTAGGTCAAAGTTCTAAGCCTTGTGGACCCACATTTTCTCCAGCCCGGATGAGGGGGAGATGTGAAAGGTGATTTCCTCTTGGACAGCATGATGGGGCTTCCTGGAAGAGTCGTCCCTCCTGAAGAACAACTGCATCCTGCCCTGAAAATGAAATGAGACTCAGTAGAGCCACATATGTTGTGAAAACATGCTCAGCTAAATGATACCAGCATGGTGTGCTATCCTGAACCTGTGCTGAAGAGACAGCTATTATATTATAAAAAGTGAATTAGATTAAGTTGCTTGAGAGAACAGGCAGTTTATATTTAGTAGTAATTCCCATAAAGACACTTTGTGTTTATTGATGGTTTGATGAATGTGACTGGTATATTTAAACCATTTATAATGACTAAAAGATGATAGCACAACTAATAGTATTATAGGTCATGACATGACCACGGATACTTAGGGAGAGAATATGAAAGTGATTACTGATTGTGTGTGTGTGTTTTTCTTCCTGTTGGCAATAATCCATGAGTGAATGGTTAATGCAAAGAAAGCAAAATAGAAAGTAAAAAAAGAGAAGTGTGTGGGGGCGGTTGTGTGTGTCGGTGTGCTTGTACCATCTGAAATCGTTTTTGCTACTTTTGGAAATCGTGTCCTATCAGGAGCAGCAGCTGTCAGGGCAGGACACGACTCGGCTCTTTGTGCACTGTTGATGGTAAGTTGACTTTGTCATCCTTGTTAAGCTTAATCACCGGCTGTTACTTGGAAGCATTTGTTTACCTCAAAGTGGTATGATTTGCATGTGTGTATTGTATGTTGACTCTCTTCCAGATTAGCAGGTGACTGTCAAACAATAACAGCCTCCATTCTAACCACTGATGTTGGACTCTTTTACTTACTTTACCTTTATAGAAAATTACTTACTGTAGACTGATGTAAGTAAGTAGGCAGGTCGGTAGTATTTAGTTAGGTAGTCAGTTTGGTCAGTTTGTTTGTTGTTTAGTTTAAATTAGTTGGTTAGTTAGTCAGTCCGATGCTGAGTTAGAGAGTTTGTTTGCATTTAGGTAGTTAGTAATCTATGATAGGTTATTAATCTGTTTTAACATTCTATGCAGTAATGAGTTAGTAGGTTTGTACTGAGTTGGTTTGTTAGCTAGTTAGTGTATTACTTAGTTTAGCACTTAGTTGGTTTGTTAGTTAGCTAGTTAGTTTAGTTGTTTAGTTTGTTGGTTAGTCAGTTTGCTGTTTAGTTAGTCATTTGGTTTGTACTGAGTTTGTTTGTTAGTTGGTTAGTTTAGCACTTAGTTTTATAGTGGGCTAGTTAGTTTAGTTTGGTTAGTCAGTTTGATGTTTAGTTAGTTGGTTTGTACTGAGTTGGTTTGTTTGTTAGCTAGTTTGTTAGGTGTTTAGTTTGTTGGTTAGTTAATTTGATGTTCAGTTAGTTGGTTTGTACTGAGTTGGTTTGTTTGTTAGCTAGTTAGTTTATTACTTAGTTTAGCACTTAGTTGGTTTGTTTGTTAGTTAGTTTAGTTGTTTAGTTTGTTGATTAGTCAGTTTGATGTTTAGTTAGACAGTTGGTTCGTACTGACTTGGTTTGTTCGTTAGCTAGTTAGTTTAGTTTTATGATTAGTCAGTTTGATGTTTATTTAGTTTAGCACTTAGTTGGTTTGTTAGTTAGTTAGCTAGTTAGTTTAGTTTAGTTGTTTATTTTGTTGGTTAATCATTTTGATGTTTAGTTAGTTGGTTTATATTTAGTTGGTTTGTTAGTGGACTAGTTGGTTTTGTTTAGTTTGTTGCTTAGTCTGATGTTTAGTTAGTCAGTTGGTTTGTACTTAGTTGGTTTGTTAGTTAGCTTGTTAGTTTAGTTTAGTTGAGTTGAGTTTAGTTAGTTGGTTAGCCAGCTGGTTTGTGCTTGGTTTGTTAGTTAGCTTGTTAGTTTAGTTGTTTAGTTTGTTGGTTAGTCAGTTAGTTTAATGTTTAATTAGTCAGTTGGTTTGTATTTGGTCAGTTTGATCTTTAGTTGGTTTGTACTTCATTGGCTTGTTTGTTAGCTAGCTAGCTAGTTGGTTAGTTTACTTTGTTGGTTAGTCAGTTTGGTGTTTAGTTAGTTGGTTTGTAGTTAGTTGGCTTGGTAGTGAGCTCGTTAATTTAGTTTTCTGATTAGTTCGTTTAATTAGTCACTTGGTTTGTTAGTAAGCTAGTCAGTTTAGTTTAGTTTTTTGATTAGTCAGTTTGATGTTTAGTTACTCAGTTGGCTTGTACTTAGTTGGTTTGTTTGTTAATTAGCTAGTTATTTTGATTAGTTTAGTTGTTTAGTCATTTTGATGTTTAGTTAGTCGTTTTTATTTAGTTGATTTGTTAGTGTGCTAGTTAGTTTAGTTTAGTTAAATCAGTCGGATGTTTAGTTAGGCAGTTGATTTTTAGTTAGCCGTACATGCCAGATTATTAAGGGGTCTGGCCAGTCCATTATTTGAAACTGTAAGTTTGGAGATTGGTTTGTGGTTTAGAATAGATTTGGATTAGTAGTTAGCATGCCTCAGCTAACATACATCTATATATATATATTACATAACTTTACAGTCAAAATACACTAAATGTGTTGTGTAGTATCAAGTAAAGCATCTAATGCAGAAATTAATTTTAAGTGCATAACATGTACTTAGAATAGATGTAAACTATAAAAGCTTTTTAAGGGCTTAGCTCACATTCAGTAGAATCTTGTTGCTCTGTAATACTCTTCTCTTCTGCTGATTCTCAGCAGAAACTCCAGCTGTGCATCAGCTCAGTTTAGAAGCCGCTCTAACAGATGTCCGGCAGTTCGCCACTGTCCTCCCGCTCTGTCCTCACCTGTCCCTCCCACCATGTGTGGAAGACACTGAGAACGCACCAGAAGACAGGGTCAGACTTCAGGAATCCTTCTCTTCCGCCTGCCATGTCCTTTTAAGTATACTTGGATTAGGATGAGGTTAAGATGCTTTAATTGAATTAACCCCTTGAATCCCACACAAGCAAAGCTGGAGTAAAGAACCAGCAGCTTTCTCACGGTGTGTGGCAACATATCTCTGCAGTAACCTGATACTTCCATTCTCTTTGGGGAGGTTACCCTGGCAACAGTATGAATGAACTGACAGCGTCTGTGCGTACATGTGCTTTTAATTAAAGAGGAGCGGTAATAGAGACATTTAGTGGCAATTTACTGTCCCTTGTGGCACAGCAAACGCATACTTCCTCCCCCTCTCTTCCTCTTCCTCTCTTGCCTTTTTGCTCAACCATATCAACATCCGTAGAAATCATCGCCCTTTGTTTAGTTAACCTCTATGTTTGTACTGCCAAATGTTTTATGAAATCAAAGAAATGGTTTACCCGATGATTAAAATTGTTATTAAATACTCACCCTCACGTTGTTTCATTACTTGGTCAAAAACAGTTGAACTTTTTTAAAAAATATATCTTCAAAAAAGCTTTCAATTCACAGAGGAATAAAAGTCATACAGGTTTGGAACAACATAAGGGTGAGTAAGTCATTTTGGGTAAGCTATCCTAGTAAGTAGGGCAAGTGCTAAAAAAATGTGTATGTTCATATCAATCCTTGTCATGCAGTGGTCAGAATTATTGTTAGTGTATCTAATCATACATAGATTTTCAGAGTGTGTGGATTCGAAGAGCAGAAGATGCATTAGTCATCAGATAATGACCTGGAATGACCAGAACGATGTGGCAGTGGAGAGCACTTTGTAGGAAACTCCATTAACAAACCTCAGTCAGTTAATTAGCTGTAGACGCAGCGGAGCATACAGACCCTGCATGTGGCTCGTAGCTTTGCGAAAGGCTTTTAGATGAAAGTGATGAATTGCTGTCATTGGGCTTGTTCTATACTTTATCAAATGATTAAATATTGAATGTAAAATAGACAGCTCTCGCTGCATGCAAAGGTCATTTTCCGATTGCCACATTAATCAAAATGCTTTTTCCTGTCAGCGGTAAAGGGAGAATTCCCAAAACAGCAGAGATGCGCTGTGTGGTTATACGCTGCAGGTGCAAGTGAATATATATATATATATATATATGTGTGTGTGTGTATGTGTGAGAGGTTAGACACTGTAGTATGGGAATTTGCTCTTTCTGGAAGCTTCCACGGCTTCTCCTAGTTCATTTCGTACCAGATTTCCATTCACGCATCCCAGCAGATTGTATTCCATTCACAAGGATTGCATTTCCATTCTTCTGCTTTACCTGTCTGGGATTGTGAAAGACATTTCCTTGTATCTCAAGGGTGGGATTTTAACAGAGACTTGCGCTGATGACATAAGGAAAATGGATAAACATCCATCCCACTCTTGAGAAACACTCCTGTTTAGGTAACCATGGCGATAACAGAGCTGGAGAAACTGCTTTTCTTTTGTGTGGCATAAAACTGGTTAAAATACAACCAGGAAGAGAGAGGCCCAAAGGCAAGGAAATGCATCACCCTCGGAGTGCTGTCTGTGGTTATGCTACGACACACCCTCACACACACACATGCACGCGTTAGACTCACACATTTTCGTAACTGACATCCTGAGCAGTTCGCAATTCACTCTCTGACAGCACATGGGGCCTGGCAACTGCTTCAGGATCCCACTTATCTGCTAAGGTAAAAGACTGATTTCTGTTAATATTTTACTATACCAATCGCTCTTCTGGAATGTTTCTGGTTTGTGTAAACTTCTAACTAGCTGTCATTTGAATGCAATGACTTGTGGTTTGCAATATTTATCTGTTGTATTGAGCTGGGGCTGCTGTAGATGTACATGTTGTGGTTTAGTCGTTGGTGAGTGGAAGCGTGAGTGTGTTGTTTTGGGGCCTCACTATGATACATCAGCCATCTATTGAGTGTCAAACAAAGGAACATTATTGTGATTCAAACAGAAAACCATCCTTGCAGCGTCTCAGCATGGGCTTGACCTGCACACACACACATTCTCTTTCACTCGCAGGCACTTTCGCGCACTCTCATGCCTTGCTGTTTTGAAACAGGCCCATCCTTACATGGATGTATTCCTAGACGTTAATTTATATGAGGTGGACTTCATTTTATGGGGAACATAAAGACTAAACACTCAGATTGTGTGATAAGTCAGACTGACAGTTCGAGAGTGAGAAAAACACACTTCCTCAGTGAAACTGTGCAGAGATGCTTCATCTCCTTAAAGGTACAGTTCACCCAAAAATGTAAATTCTGTCATAATTTACTCATGTCATTTCAAACCCGTGTGACTCTTTCTTCATTCAAACGCGGCAATTCATTTTTTTAAGAATATTCTGGACGCTCTTTTCAGTATGGTGATAGTGAATGGGGACTGATGCTGTCAAGCTAAAAAAAAAAATGACCATAAAAGTATCTTAAAAGTTTTCTAAGCACTACATTCCAAACCGTACAATAGTTTGGTGTGAGGGAAAATGCCAGAACTTTAGTCATACACTGAAAACCTTGTTATATGCCCCAGATTTGAGAAGTAGGGATCAACGAATCATTCTTTTGAGTCATCTTTTCAGTGAATTGTTTGCTCCAGTTCACATTTGGCCTAAATGATTCATTTATTGCATAATTTTCTTCTCAAATTCATCAAACTGACTCAGTCTGACTCTGCCAAAATGAAGGCCCAGAAAGGTAGTAAGGACTAGGGCTGTCCCCTAATAGCCGACTAACCGTTAGTCGACGAGAAGAGGCTTGGTTGACCAAAATTACTATATATATATATATATGTATATATATTATTCCAAAGGACGTGACGGACAGATCGTTAAGGGGTGGTCTGTATGGTAATATAATACATCGGGCAGGACATCCAAACACTCACTTATCATTCATCAACCTCAAATATGGCTTATCTAAAATATGCAAGTAGTAGCAACTTTACATTGCGCTCTAACATCTAATGTTAACCTAGTAAAATGTGTGCTACTGAAATGTCTGTGCAGAGTGTGAACATAGCATGCTTAATGCATGACGGATGGAGGCGCCGGTGTGGTCACCTACACTTAAAATACTCCATCATTTTTGGTCATAGAGATAATAGTAGTGTGAGTAATCTACATCTACATTTATTTGTGTGCACTCACAGTAACAACAAAACGTTGTACTTTTGTAAAATAATTAAAGCAAACAGCGCTTTCGTCGTTAAAATAGTTAGTGTGACATCAGTGGTTCAACTCTAATTTTATGAAGCTACGAGAATACTATTTGTGCGCAAAGAGAACAGAAATAATGACATTATTTAAATTAAAATTAAGTTTTGTTGTAACAAATGTCCACTGAAAGTGAGATGTGGATGAAACCAAGTGCAGTTTATTTACAGTGAAATCCAATATCCAAACAGAGACTTGACTTGAACAAACTTGACATTAGCAGACTTGACTTAGCATGGCATAAACAGACTTGACTTAGAACAGGCTTGGCATGGAACAGCATGACGTGAACCACTCCAAACATGACGGTTGGGGTGTGAAAATGCTCTAGTGTGATGGGTACTGTAGGATTGCAGGGCTCCTTATACGCAATCCCCACAGTAAACGAGGATCCATTTCATAGCAGAACATGATCAATATGTTGTTCCAGAGACCAGTGAATTTTCCCCTCCAGGTATACAGGAACGAATGGGATCATTCAATCCCTCTCTAAAAATGTCTGTGAGCGCCACATCATTAAAAGCCACCAAATGGCACAGTCCACAAAGGTCCTCAACATATTCCTCTATAGCCCGGTTACCTTGACGCAGGCAGAGGAGGCAAGAAACTGCTGGGTTCATTTTAGCAGTTGTGTATTCTGTAATGAATGTCCACTGAAGGCGAGATGTGGATGAACCCAAGTGCAGTTTATTTACAGTGAAATCCAAAAACTTGACATGAACAGGAACAGATACACAAACTCACCAACAGCAGGTACACACTTCAATACACAACAAGGAACAATGGCTACATGTGGGCTATTTATATCAAACAATGGAAGTCACATGACAAGAACAAACCAATGAGAAACAAGACACATGACTAGGACAACTAATCAGAACATAGAACTAAGGCCAGGAATACATGAGGGAAAGGGAAGCAAGACACTAACAAGGACCATGGCAAAACTTCAAAATAAAAGACAAGAAAACATGAACATGAAACAAAACCCAAACCCCCAAGTTACATTTGAACCACTGCTGTCACATGGACTATTTTAACAATGTCCTTACTACCTTTCTGGGCCTTGAACGTTTCAGTTGCGTTGCTGTCTATGCAGGGTCAGAAAGCTCTCGGATTTTCTAAAAAAAATTCTAATTTATGTTTCGAAGATGAGCTACTGTCTTACGGGTTTGGAACGACATGAGGGTGAATAAATGATGGCAGAATTTTTATTTTTGCGTTAACTGGCACTTTATATTCACACAGGTTTCTCCATTTAAATCCATTATATTAAAACCAGTCTAGTTTTGGCGAGCAGCTTTGAAGGTGTTTAGTTTTGAGGATCAGCTAAAATTATAACTATTCAAATGAAAACATACCAATGTTTTTATCTGGTGATATCAGGCTTGCTGTGCACTAATAATATGTGTCCATGCACTTAAACTCCAGTGCTGCTTTTCTGTAAATGCTGAACTACAAGCTCTTTGTCAGTATAAAAACCACTCACGTCTGATTGACCATTACCACGTCTTTTAACAGCAATCCACAGCCCAAACAGCCCATCGTGACAGCACAGGCGGCACTTATTACCAGCACAGACATTTGCACTGAACGAGTAACTGCGATTTGCTTTTCTTTTCCTCTCAGATGAGCGAGTCTGCGGATGCCGACTATTCAAAGAAGCACTAAAATTTCTCCTAATTGATTTTATGGGTCAATTACGTATTTTCCTCATTGTGTGGTCAGCAGGGGAGCCCGGGCCGGCCGACTGACAGCAGCCCCACTCGTGTGCAAATGAGTTTGAGAGAGGCAGTAGAGAGATGCAGGGAGGAGGGGTGGATGGGAGAAGTCCTCTTTTGGATTAGTGGAAGCTTCTTGGCGATCTGCATGTGAATGAGCGTGAGCAGCTTTAGCCGTTACCCCTGCGCTCTTTCTCCATAGTGAGGGAGAGAGACACTGAGAGAGGGGGAGAAGTGCATGGGCAGTTACACAGAGCACAAAGCAGAAGTTGAGGGAGACAAGTCTTGAGGTACATCACACTTGCGGACTGTCCGGTGTGGGCCGCTGGGGCTTCAGTGGGGAGAGTGGTGTGGACAGAGCTTTGTGAATGAGAGAAGGTAAGAATCTTCTTCTTTTTTTATCCCATGGGCTTTGCGTGCGTCTCAGCTTCACTGCCCCTTTGATAACAATGGAACCAAGAGCAATGGAGCACTTCAACAGTGGCAAAAGGGGGGAGGGAGAGTCTCATGGCTGCCCGAGAAGACACTTTTCTAAAATCATGTCGTCAAAGTTGGCTTGTTTTGCTCTATTTTTGTCATCTGAGATATATTCTGGCAGGAAGGAATTGAGGGTTGACACGCTCTGATGTTTGAAGCTTGGTTATGGTTATTGGTTACCCCTTTTCAAGATGCAACAGGCGTGTTTGCCATTTGCAGCAAGTATAATGAAATGCTGACTCTCTCACATGAAACCGTTCAAGCTGTTTCCTCTTGTATGCTGCAACATTTTAGAAGTAAAATTTTGAAATTGTACTAATTTGTGATGAAAATAAACAGGAAGCTGACGCAAAGAGCACAAGAGTCCAAAATGGTGCCATGATGAGGTTCAGATGTAAGGTTTTTTTTTTTTTGGCTAGCATGGATAAAATGTGCTTTACATGGTCCTGGTGTTGATTATTTTGAGCTTTTTTTTGTTGAGGTTTTTCAACATTTTAATTAGATTACAGTTGTGTAACTTTGTAATTACCATTAAATTAGCTATCAGCTAGTGTATGGCCATAAATGGAGTCTTCCATTGCTAGCTACAGAAAGTTGTGGCTAAATTAAGCAAAACTGTTCAAAATTTGTACAGGGCCACATGAAAGACAACACACAGGCCTCGGAAACTTTTATAGCCATTATCAAGGCTTCATATTAACATGCGCTATTGATACTTCTCTTTTCATTATCTGCCAAGTACAATGTAATTCTCAGAGATATTGCTGTGGTTAAAAGCCATTTAAATTTATATTATGATGATATTTCCCATATGGGAAGAATACAAAACAATGGCGTGCTACATTTGTAGATCAGATGTTAGCAGTTAGCACAACAGATCTTTAAAGTGTAAAATGGATGCTCGTTTACCTCTACATTCTTACTTTTGTGGCTCTTTCTGATGCTCAGGGGAAAACGTATGTGACACATTATGAAATTAATGTGTTTGTGTGAGTCTGTGTACCAGTTTCCTGCCATAGGTCAGTTCATGGCCACATTGGGCATTGGTGTGTTTACTTCACTCATATAGTTGTAGATCATCTTGACATTTACACTTTTGCCTTTCTTTCTTTATATATAGGCCCTAAATAATATTTCAAAATTGCTTTTAGGGCAGTTTGTGAAAGTTCTTAGTTTAGTTTGACACATCTTGTTGTACTCGTCCAGGTCTCTAACTCCAACAATATCAAACTCATTTTTTATTTCAGAGAAGTATGAGTTCAGATGAAGATGTTTATGGTTTGGTGCCAATAAATGAACACTTAGACCTTACTGATGAGGTTATGAGGAAAAAGAATACAAAAAACTGATATCTGAGATGCTTTGTGCTAAGTACGAGTGATTTGTTTTTGCTCGCTGTGTGCTGCTGTGTTTCTTGGTCATGTCAAGTAAAGATGGGCCACATCTGTGAACAGTTTTATTAAGGAACAAGAACAGACACTGAGCAAACCCAGGGACAGGCCTGCTTTTGTTTAAACACAATATGCAAGGTTTTTATTAAAAAGTTCCAACTTCTTTCCTACTTTTTAGCCCTCTTCTCTCACTTTGTTTGCTTTTCTCAAGCCTTGGAAGACATTGTGTCTACCCTCGCTATCTCCAAGCGTAGCTCTATTTGTCAGCTTCTATTAGAGTGCAGGCAGTTTTCAGACAGCATCAAATAAATAAATCTGTCAATCCACAGTCTGCCTGTCTCCTCTCCCTTTTGCATAAGTTTTGCTTCTCACAAAAGTCAAACTTTATGCGTTCAACAGTGACAACACATACTTTTCAAATTACACAAAGTTCAAAGTCAGAAATTCGCTTGCTTCGC
The DNA here is from genome assembly GCA_019740295.1 of Labeo calbasu. NCBI lineage: Eukaryota > Metazoa > Chordata > Actinopteri > Cypriniformes > Cyprinidae > Labeo > Labeo calbasu. Next base: position 29,688 of record JAHKKF010516096.1, read on the forward strand.
CTCAAGTCAGCGCAGTCTTGCTTAGATTACGTGGATGGATCGCTTGAATGTAATGCCAGTTAGGGAATAAGAAGCCCAGGATTAGTTCCATTTTGGTGGATGGAGGACGTAGGGTATATTTTTAGCTGATTAATTCATCTGGACCAGCAGACAGGCTCCTCAGTTCATGAAGGTTGCCTCAGCTGATCAAACGCAGCACAGGCTGCATGCTGATTTCCCACACATGGTTCTTGACTCACTGAAATGAACATTAATCAGCTTCTGCATGTGCCATACAATGTTTCAGTTCTTAATCTGATATAATTGGACAGTGTGAGTCAGCAAGGCTCAGGGTTGGGACCAGGCCGAAGTCACAGCATGAGAAAGTCTTTAATAGTTGTGAGAAAAAAACATATTGTGGTGAATAACATCTTTGCAGCTTGTGGCAACAAAATATTTTCACTTTTACTGTGTTGTTCTTCTAAGAGATACTGATATTAATAAACTTAACAAGGCGTTAATTTGTGCCTGAGGTCGACGATCATATAATCATATTAGTTTTATTATTACACAACTCATGGTGTAGCTTGTCTTGAAGGGATAGTTCAACCCCAAAATGAAAAATCTGCCAACACCGTGGTGGTGTTGTTTTTTTTTTTATTTGATTTATTTTATGTACCTATTTTGTGTTCCTCAGACAAAAAGAAACTTGTATAGGTTTGGAACAACATAAGGTTGAGTAAATGAAGACATCATTTTGGGCTGAACTGTCCTTTTAAGATAAATTCTATTGTTATGGTGTGTTTTGCATACTTGTGTTAAGGACATTTTGTTGACCTGTTAATGTGACACACTCATGTATATGAAGCAATCAGAGTGTCATGTTGGGTGCAGCTCACAGTCACTGCCATTAACAATGCATAATAAAGGAGCGCAAACTTGGCATTTCCTGGGGATCATTTTACACTCCCGTGTTTTCATACACAAATGAGCTGATTTTAACACACACATGCACACTTTTGTATGTGGGTGTGAAAGCAGCTGTGGCCTTGGCAGGGTAATACAGCTTGTCTTCTCATATTTGAGATGATCTCTTTTTATATACTAGATCTAATCATATGATTACATGTAATACTAATCATTCCCAAAAGCTTTAACGCAACTGCTACATATTGTGCACTTAGTGCTGGGCGATTTGACCAAAAATCTGGTCAAAAAGTTTCACGGTTATTCCATTTCTGTCTTTATGTGAATCAGAATGCATGAAACAGTTGCAGAACCACTGCATTTTAATCACAATTTAAACAACACTTGATTCTTCATACTGTGTTGTTACCTGAATGACCCACAGCCATGTATTTTAGTTTAGTGATAGTTGTTCATGTGTCCCTTGATTGTCCTGAACTTTTAAACTGCCTACTGTTCTTCACAAAAATCCTTCAGGTCCCACAAATTCTTTGGTTTTTCAGCATTTTTGTGTATTTGAACCCTTTCCATCAATGACTGTATGATTTTGAGATCCATCTTTTCACACTGAGGGCAACTGAGGGACTCATATGTAACTATTACAGAAGGTTCAAACACTCACTGATGCTCCAGAAGGAAGCACGATGGATTAATTTAAAGATCAGGGTAGATTTAAATTATTTTGTGTTCTGGGAAACATGTAAGTATCTTCTGTAGCTTCTGAAGGGCAGTACTATGTGAAAGAAAAAAAAGATATTTAGGCAAAAAAATAAATGTGTAAACATCTTCATTCTGTTCAAAAGTTTTCACCCCCCAGCTCTTAATGCATTGATTTTCCTTCTGGAGCATCGGTGAGTGTTTGAACCTTCTGTATTAGTTGCATATGAGTCCCTCAGTTGTCCTCAGTGTGAAAAGTCACACAGTCATTGTTGGAAAGGGTCCAAATGCACAAAAATGCAGAAAAACCAAAGAATTTGTTTTTTGAATAACATGCATTTTGTACGATCCCTCTTATTTTGATGAAATAATTAACATTTTGCAGATTCTGCAAGGTGTATGTAAACTTTTGACTTCAATTGTAAATACCATTTTACTGTATGTAATTTACTTCATAAGATTAAATCAACATCCTGTGGGTGTGGCTAATAGTATTCATATTCACATTTATACATTTAAGAGCGAGTTGTATTCTGAATTTGGCCCAATGCCGAGCAGCTATCTTGTGAACTTGTGGACGTAATGTGATTTTAGAGTATTGTCTCCACCAGGACAACTTTAGAGGTTATCGGGCGGGGGTTGTTACCAATCCTCTTATAAAGCGGAGCTGTCTCAAGATGGGAATGGTACGAAGTACAGTACAAGGATAAGAAAAAACATTAGCCCGGTAACACTATCCACCCCCTGCTGCTGCGCTCGCTAAGTCAGATGGGGCATCCTCCAGCCGAGCCAGCTGACAGGTGTCCGTGCCTCAGTAGTTAACCAGTGCCGTGTGAACTGCTGTCTCTGTGTTGGCCGCTCTCGCGAGTGAACTCAATTGAGCTGAACAAACTGACACTCCGGCAGCAAACCCATTTCTGCTCAGGTTTTTTCGCTGCTGACACTATGCTGCATAAAGTTCAATGCACATTGGGGGTACTTTACATATCCATTTCCATTTGGTGAATGCAGAGTAAGCCTTAAGATAAAATCAACCTCTTCCTGACCCACATATCAGGCGTTAACAAATGAATCTAATGCCTCATTTCAGCCCAGGATGGAAGCACAATTATGGACAATTCTCAATTCTTCGTCCTCATTATTTCAATTCCCTGTCTGAATCGATCTGTGCCTCACCTACATTTGCCTCCTGTCAGTCATCATAATGTGTATTAATCTCCACCTGCATGCTCTGAGCATGCTCACAGCACAGCTCTCTGGCTCATAAACAAGCCAGGCAAAAAATGAACATCTTTTCCTCAAATTAATTGCAGCGGTGAATTGTGCATTATGCTAGCGCATAACATGTCAGGAAACGTGGGCGCTAGATAAATGTCTACAAAATAGAATCTCAGTGTAAGAATGCTTAAAGGAAACTAACCTAACCAGGTCCAGGGCTTTTTCTGCTTCTGATTTTCTACAAACTTTTTCACGAAAAAAAAAATAAAACATTTTGCCCAATAGTGTCTTATTGTTAGGTTCCAGAAAGGTACCATTGCTATACGTGATTAAATTGCCAATGCGTCTCAGACACAAACTGCAAGGACTCATTTGGTATAGAGACTCTTTTAAAGAAAAACCTTCCTGTGTAGTATAACATTTGTTTAAGGGCTTCCTGAGAGGTTCCTTTATGTTAAACACTTGTGGGTCTCTCTTTCTCTCTCTCGGCAGAAACAGCACAAGAGCAGGGCCTGGATCTGGAGCCACCTGTCCGGATGGAGGAGGAGATGGAGGTCATGGAGGAGAGGGAGGTGGAGGAGAGAGTGGTGGAGATGGAACATCCTCTGCCATGCCTCAGTGAATCTGACACGCAAGGCATTATCAAGGGCAGAGATCTATTCGGATATGTCGGCATTGAGGCAGTGTTGGACCAGATGAGACGCAAAACCATGAAGGCTGGCTTTGAATTTAATATCATGGTGGTTGGTAAGTGGAACATTGGTCTGACTTAAATTGGACTTTTGAACATTTTTTAAAGTAGGATATGTCCAGTTTGTACTTATACAGAGAAATATTTGAAGTCTTTAAAAATACAAAGCCCTCAAAGCTGATTCAGAATAGTATGTTGAACTTTACATTTCAAATGACATGCATAACGGCTGCCTAAATGACTTCACACCTCTTGTTTTCTCTCTGTTCAAAGTGTGAACATGACCTTGTTTGTTTTTTTTTTTCTCATGAGCTTAGTTCAGTTAGTTCTTTCAGCCAAGACTGCAGAGATGAAAATAGAATAGACTTGAGGTTTCAAATCAGGTAAAAAGTCACTAGCTGAGAATGGTTGTTTATGAAGGGGGTGGGAAGACTGTTCAGCTCATGTAGTTCAGCTTTTAACAGGAAACACAGGCAGGTGAAGAGGAAATGGTGCTATTGCCTGTTAAGGGAAATGTTTAAAACTCAGCTCTTTTTAGAGACTATTATTCAGTTGGTAAAACAGTTTATTTGTTGAAAGTGGCTTCTGTCTGTCAAGAAAGAGCTTATTAAAAACAAACATCACATAGGTAGTCAATAGGATGGGTGATATAGCCACATTATATAGCAATATATACACTTGTGTTTGTACAGTTGAGGTCAAAAGTTTACATACACTTTGCAGAATCTGCAAAATGTTAATTGTTTTATCAAAATAAGAGGGATCATACAAAATGCATGTTATTTTATATTTAGTACTGATCTGAATAAGGTATTTCACATAAAAAACGTTTATATAGTTCACAAGAGAAAATAATTTTTTAAAAAATGACTCGTTTAAAAGTTTACATACACTTGTTTCTTAATATTGTGTTGTTACCTGAATGATCCACAGCTGTGTTTTTTGTTTAGTGATAGGTGTTTATGAGTCCCTTGTTTGTCCTGAACAGTTAAACTGCCTGCTGTTCTTCAGAAAAATCCTTTAGGTCCCAGAAATTCTTTGGTCTTTCAGCATTTTTGTGTATTTGAACCCATACAATGACTATGATTTTAAGGTCCATCTTTTCACACTGAGGAAAACTGAGGGACTCGTATGCAACTATTACAGGAGGTTTAGACACTCACTGATGCTTCAGAAGGAAACGAAAACTTTTTGTATTTGAAGATCAGGCTAAATTTAACTTATTTTGTCTTCTGGGAAACATGTAAGTACTTCTGTAGCTTCTGAAGGGCAGTACTAAATGAAAAAAATATGATATTTAGGCAAAATAAGAAAATCTTCATTCTGTTCAAAAGTTTTCACCCCCCAGCTCTTAATGCATTGTGTTTCCTTCTGGAGCATCAGTGAGCGTTTGCACCTTCTGTAATAGTCCCTCAGTTGTCCTCAGTGTGAAAAGATGGACCTTAAAATCATACAGTCATTGTTGGAAAGAGTTCAAATACACAAAAATGCTGAAAAACCAAAGAATTTCTGTGACCTGAAGGATTTTTCAGAAGAAAAGCAGGCAGGTAACAGCACAGTATTAAGAATCAAGTGTATGTAAACTTTTAAACTGGGTCATTTTTTATAAATTCAACTATTATTTTATCATACAAATGCATGCATACATGCATTTGTATGATCCTTCTTATTTTGGTAAAATAAATTAATTAACATTAATAAATTAATAAACATTTTGCAGATTCTGCAAGGTGTATGTAAACTTTTGACCTCAAATGTAATGGATTTTTTCCAGTGAGACAAACCATCATTTTAACCAAAGATCATTTTATTTATAAGCAGTATTTAAGTCTCTGGTCTGACAGGGATTGTAGGTGGGGGGAGTGAATTACCAGCCCTCTCTCCACCCTCAATACCACAAGTGAGGTGAGATTCTGAGCAAAGCACCGAACCCCCAGCTGCTTGATATCCTCCGACTGGATGAAATTATAGTCTGAAACTAAAAAAATCAGAGTGTGTGACCTTTATTCACTATGCTAAACCTGTCAATTTAAATATGTAGAATAGCTCTGACTTTCAGCCACTATCATCAACTTCTCCAGACAGTAAATCGGCGGAAATGTAGTGTAGTGTATTCCAGCCTTTAGAATGATTTCTGAAGGACCATGTGACACTGAAGACTTGAATAATGGCTGCTGAAAATTCAGCTCTGTCATCACAGGAATAAATTACATTTTAAAATATATTAAAATAGTTTTTCAATGAAATTCATGAAAAGACATTTTTTATGCCAGGTTGCCTAATAGGGCTGTACTCTACCGGCTCAGTAGAGCTTGCTAGTATTAACTGTCCTGGGCAGCTACTGGACATCTGCCTGATTCAAACTGGCCACCTTATTCAAGGCTGACCAATCAGAGCGCTAGAACCTCCCAAATCCCACTGTGCTTCTAGCAAGAGAGAGGGTAAGCATGCGGGAAGGAGGAGGAACAGGGGAGGCTGTTGGCTGAGTGTGGGCCTTACCTAATTAAATGGCAAGGGCTATTGTTGTGTTGTCTGTGGGCTGGGAGGCAGGGCCAGGCTGGAGCCGAATGTGGCTCAGAGTGTTCCCCAACTGGGCCAGCCAAGGGGATTTATGATGGCTACAGCATCACAAATTCAAGGCCATCCAGCTCTCCAGTGAGAGCTATTCTTCTTTCCCACTTTTTTTCATTCCTCTGTTTTTTAAACAGAGTTGCCAGGTTTTCCTCACTCCCTTGCTTGTGCTTTCTTTCCCCTTGGTGGATCCTCCATAGTGGTAATAGAAAGGACATTTTTGCCAAATCCTTCAAAGGCTGCGAGTCTCACAGAGAAACACAGTATCGGCCGCTGTTCCACAACGATGTCAGCGAAACAAATTAAAGCTGAAGTGTGTAGTTTCTGCACCACTGACTTCACCACTAGCTTTCCAAACTGTTCTTCCAAAACAGTCCTACAACCCCGTTCCCATCTGTCATTGTTTGGACACTCAGGTAGACCCAGCCCAGGAGCATTTGTTCTTTCTTTTATTTCCTTAAGCAATGAAAATTCCCACAACAGTCTCATTTCCATCTGAAAGGACAAGTAAAGGACAGCAATACATGTAAATGAACAGCGTGTATTCTTTCTCCATGTCACCTGTATTGTCAGAAAAACAACAAAGTGGACTTTTGACAGCTTTAAATTTTTTGTTAAAACTATAGATAGTACATTTCCACCCACAGACAGTTGGTTCGATCCCAGAGCATTATGGGTATTGAAGTTTCCCTATCTTTTCGGCAAACAAAAAAAAAAAGAAAAAGATGAAAATCTTTCTTTAAAAAAAAAAAAACCTTGATAAAGGTAGCCAAGGCTGAAGGGACACTGACTAAAACACTCAATAAATACACTTCAGCTTTAAATATGATCCTCTCAAAGTGTGTGGGAATGATATTAGGAGCAGATATGACAATAACAGTCTTCACCTGTTCTCATTTTGGCCACTGGGATGCTTTTCGCTTCTCTATCCAGAGCAGCTTGAAACCTGTTTGATAGGGAGCACATCAAAGGCATGTTAAAGCAGATCAGTATTGTGATGAATTCTGCAGAGCAAAAACGGCTCTGGTCCAATGCTCACTCCCCCAAAAGCTGGCTCTGTAACATTTGGCTTGTGCAAGTTTCTTCCTTGCCTCAGTGAACTGTTGAGGTTACAGCACTGGAATTGTAGCAGGTATGGTGGTTCTCTCCATGCCTGCTACTCTGGACATGCATCAAAGGTGAACCGCCTCTCCCTTTCCCAGTAGAGACAGGTGTGGATCTGTTTGACTCACTCTCGATACACTGTAGAGCTATTGACAGATCATTCTCCCTTTCATGTAGCGTAAAGGATTTTTGTTCTGAACATGGAATGTTTGAATTTAAAACAATTTAATGGTTTATGTGCGTCTCCTGTTTGTGTATTTTGCTGGGAGCACATTGTAGAGCACAATGGCGGGGGCTCTGACAAGGGTGTGTTTGGAAATGCTAGCATGTATTAGCTAGCATGACATGACAGTGAATGCAAACTTTACAAGATACAGGAAGAGGAGGAATTGTGCGAAAGCAAGATATACACAACAGGATGAAATTGTAGGAACGGAGGAAACTCTACAGGATGAGCTTGGTGTGTTAAGCTCGCCTGTCCACTTTTTCCTGCCCTGGGGTGCTCTTATCCGAGAGCCGCACGTACATATGGTAGCACTTGGAGTCTGTTGGTCTGTGTAGTTTGTCCTCGGTTGTAAAGGTCAGGACCTTTTCGTAGCCTCGGGGCTTAAACTACTGCGAGTCTCCCAGTTTCCCATAAGTCAAGTAGCAGTGTGCTCCCAAATATGAGTTTAGCATATTCTGACATTTTTAATGCAGTCAATACATTCCGCTTTGTTGTCGCCCTCGAGTCAAGGGGGCTTTGTAGATATTGTGTTCAAAGAAAAGCTTTGTAAACCGTGCTTCAAAGTGTCTCAGAGGAGATGTGATTTCACCATTTGAAATGCTTTTGAGAAATCAACTGGAGTTAAACACACATGACACTGGTAAAATTACTACCTACATTTGTTGGCATTTCATGTGGTTGTGGTAAATGACAAGCTGTTACAACACAGCTTTTCTGGACAAATGTGTCAATGCATGACTCATTCACAAGCACCTGACTGGGTCTGGCCTTTATTCTTTTCACATTATCTCGGCACGGGGTCCTTTATGAGAACATCGGTTGATGTTCGGTTGCGTTAATGGCTCTCGCTCATACGTTATTCCTCCACCGATTCAGACTGTACTGAAATAAGTAGTGTCACTACTGAACATACAGCTTGCGACAAAGCACAACCTGTTGCGAAATGAAATGAGATGAATCTTGTAGTCTGAATCATGAATGAATGAGTCGGTTCTTGTTCTTGTTCCCCGTAGTCTGATTCCCAAATGCATATGACTCATATGAACTGGTTCTTTCTGGTTTTCAACACTTAAGGATTAGTTCACTTCCAGAATAAAAATTAATTTCCTGATAATTTACTCGCCTCTATGTCATCCCAGATATTCATGTCTGTCTTTCTTCAGTATTTCTTCAATATGTTTTAACCACAAATGCTTTTGTTTAGCAATAGCGACTTCATTGGAAAGGTCACGTGTGACATAGGCGGAAGTACCGATCCAGTGTTTACAAAGCGAACATGCAAAGAAAGTCAAATATCCTTTACAAAAAAATGTAAAACAGCGATTTTGAAGTTGGAGGAGAAAATGAGATGGAGTTTTTTGCCCTATCATACCTTTATGAACCTTCCAGTGTGTTTACATAATGAGTGAAGTCAAGAACACGCGTCACAGAGCTAGTGCAAGTTGAGCATTTGTGGTTAACAAGTGTATATATTTTAATTTTTTTAGAAAGTGAACAATCGTTTTGCTAGGCAATACCCTTATTACTCGGCTGGGATCGTGTAGAGCCTTTTGAAGCTACATTGAAACTGCAGTTTGGACCCTCAACCTGTTGATCTCCATTGAAATCCACTATATGGAGGTTAATCCTGGAATGTTTTCCTCAAAAACATTTCTTTTTGACTAAAGAAAGAAAGACATGAACATCTTGGATGACATGGGGGTGAGTAAATTGTAGGGCTGCTCTCAACTAAATATTTTCTGCTTGATTAGTCGATCACTTTAAGCAATAGTTGACTATTAGTAGCACGTTTTGTTTATTAATAAACCATATAAATCATAATAACGTGCCTTTACTTCCCTACATAGCCTAATAAGTGCTCAAGCGCACGCAAAAAAAGCTTGCCACAGCGCATCGGCAGATATAATAATTATGACTGTATCAGGGAAAAACAGCAAGGAGACTGCATTAATGTTTATTGATAAACTAGTGTTTTCTTTGTTTTTTGCTTAAGAAATGACTCGCATCACCGCAGTAGTGATGTGCTTGTATGCATGTTTCATACGGATTACATAATTGGAGAATATTTGTTTTCTATTTTAATTGGTGAATTTAAAAGACATTTCACTCTCTATACACAGAGTTTCAAAGTTTTCAAAGCGCATCCTGTTTGCTTTATTTTACAAAAGCGCAAAGTTTCGTTGTTATTGTGAGTGCACACAAATAAACATACAGTCTTTACAATTTCGAAAGATATATCACCAGAAATGACTATGAGCATTTTAAGAGCACTGGCGCCTCAATCTGTCATACAGTGAGCCAAACATAACACATTTTTTTCTAGGTTAACATTAGATTGAGCAGACCTGTAAAGTTGCTGCTACATACATCTTTCAGATGAAAAGCCATATTTGAGGTCAGTGAATGAACATTTGGATGTCCTGCTCGATGTACTGTATTACCACATAGACCAGCTGTTAATGATCTGTCCGTCATGGACTGCGTGACTTCGCCACTTCCTGTGGAATTTGTGACTAATAAAATTTTGGTCAACCAAGCCTCTTCTCGTCGACTAACAGTTAGTCGACTATTAGGGGGAAGCCCTAGTAAAATACCATTTTTTTTTATTTTTTATTTTTATTCTGGAAGTGAACTAATCATTTTCCACCGAAATCAGCCTAGTTACTGACTAGTTGCTCTCATGACAAATCAAAATCTCTTGTTCCCATCCCTATCGAACAGGTACAGTATATGTGAAATCAATCTACCCTGAAATCTTCAGGAAGCCCTGCTTTGCTCAGGCGTTGTCTGAACTGGTAAATCAAATAGGCCCAGGAGGACACACAAGACACACAACGCGGGTTGTCAGTTCCTCATAAATTTGATGTCAACTGCCTCCCATGGTAAGAGGCCATGGCGTAAATCCATCAAAGCCTCTGTTGAGGTGGGCAATGATGGAGGGGCCAAATCTCCCCGGCTCTGTCGTCTATCTCTGTCAAATCGTTTCATCCATTGACAGCTTCCCGAGGCGGCTGGGCTTCTCAACAGGTAGAAACGTAGCGGCGAGAGCGTTTAGCACATTCCCCACCCCTGGCCCGTGAACGGGAAGCTGACCGGTGGGCCCGAGGGGCCCTCTGAGCGAGACCGAACACACACTGGCCATCATCAGCACTCAATACTAAGCGGCTCACATTAACAGAGCACATGTCCTTTGAGGCAATGAAGGTGGCCCCATAGATTTACCCTTATTTGTGTGAATTGAGATGGCCTTGATAAGGCTCCCTCTCTGGTAATAGCTTCCTCCCTCTGATCTGATCTCCGTGAGGACTAGTGTGAAAGAGTCATTAAGTGGAAAAGCTCCCCAAAGCTCCCGGCGGCGTGGTGTTGTCAGTGTGTTTGGACACCCACCAGATAAGACGCTAAAGCACTTTGCCTTGGCTTGACCTGGTCCTATTACATCACCGATGATTTGCAGTATCAAGGGCTTATGTAAACCCCGGAGGCCTGCGCTGCCTGGTCATGTGATACTTTATGACCTCAATTTTATGTGTGCCATCTTATCTGTGTGCAGTAATAAAGTTTTATCCCCCCTGCTAATGCTAAGCAAAGGTCGTCCTGCAAATAAACGTGCCCGGGATCTGCTACATATGCGGTTAATTGTACTTTTACTGCAGTTTACAAACAAAAGCCATTAAATCTGTTCTCGTTCTCATTGACAGGTCAGAGCGGTCTGGGGAAGTCGACGCTCGTAAACACGCTCTTCAAGTCCAAGGTCAGCAGGAAGTCCTGCACTCCTAATTATGAGGAGAAGATCTCGAAAACTGTCCACCTGCAATCAGTCAGCCACAGTGAGTATTGAACGCTATTTTCTTCACAGCTACTGCATCACACACCGGTCACACCCAAGAGGTCAAGGTTTTGCTAGTTTGCACAGCCCTGTTTGCCCCTGCTGGTAAATATCATAACTGCACCATTTGGACCCAATAAATGTCTTTGAACATTGATGGTCTTTTAAAAATTGTGCTTTTGTCTTAAACAGACACAAAGGGCATGTATCCCAAATGATAAACATCCACTATACACAATGCTATCTCGTGTATTCATTTCATGTATGTTTAAGTCCTCATGGGAAGTTAAGGATATGATGCTTCAAATCTGATGTGTTACCACTAGTTCCCCAAAAATGAAAATTCTGCCATTATGTGCTCACCCTCATGTCGTTCCAAACCCAAAAGAACATTGTGCATCTTAAAAATTATGAGTCAATGATTCAATTTCCCATTCATAAAGACAGTCACTTGCTTTATTCCGTTCAAAGCGTTCTGCGTTCGAACGAATCAAATGAATGAAAGATTCAGCAATTCAATCAGTGACTTGCCAGCACCTACTGCCAGTTTGTATTGAAATTTTAAAGTATCTTTTCAGTTATTTAAATCATTTAATATATCTATATTCAAAATGTTATATTTAAAACATTAATTTCAACATGAATTTATGAATTTGATTGCATTCATGCAACCTCTGACCCTCGTTAAACATCAGAAAATACACTTACAAGCCACTTTTGTGTTCTTCTGTGCCTCCTCTGTAGTACAAATTCATTTTTTACTAGTGATTTAATTTGATTTGTAGCTTATTCTTACTCTACTTGTTCTTATTCTGTTGTTTTAATTAGAATTTTTAAGAAGCTTATAAAATATAATGTTTAAAAAATTGTACATAAAAGATTGCATACTTTTAATAACGTTTGAAAAATGCCTTTACAAAGGTAAAAACAAAATTCCTTTAATTTCAAATATCACCTCATAATGGGAAAGCAAATTTTTGATCAGATTTTTTGTTTATTGATTAGAAGGTGCTCCTGAAATGTTGACTGTGCACAAGTGCTCATAAAAACTATGGGACTATTTTAATGATGTCCCTACTATCTTTCTGGGCCTTAAAAGCGTCAGTTGCCTTGCTGTCTATGCAGGGTCGAATTTCATCAAAAATATTGTAATTTGTGTTCTGACGATAAACGAAGGTCTAACAAGTTTGGAATGAAATGAGGGTGAGTAATTAATGACAGAATTTTAATTTTTGGGTGAACTAACCCTTTAAGCATGTTCAACCCATCCCCTTCTGCTACAGAAGGAAATCTGCAACTGTTAAGTGCATAAAATGTCCACACTTATTTTGTAGTTGAGGAAGTATACTCTTAGTGCACTAGGCTGATTTTTGCATTTGGAATGATTTTTTTTATTTCAGTGTAAACCGGCTAGAAACGCAACGTATTACGCCTGGTAAACGAAGGGTGTTCCACATCAAAAAGATGACGTGTTACAGAGTGTTGGCCTGAGTGATTTCTAAAAGGATGGAGGGATTAAAAAAAGAATGACATTTAGACAGGACAAACTGGAGGCAGCTCAGTGTTTTGTAGGGTTTGACTTGGAAAGGCCCAGAGTGATTGGAGCATGTGCTCTGAAAGGAAAAAGAAATTAAAAAGCCTGCGAGGGGGACGGATTAGGAGAGATCAATCACACAACTTCAACTGTTGAGATCGGGCCACAGCTGTCATTATGAGCTCTCTTTTAGAGAGAATGACAGAGGAAGAATGCACCGGGGACGCATTTTATCCCAATGGTCAGGAGATGACTGCTGCTCTAATGGAAGCCACCACTTAAACACAGCGTCTGGCTTTAGTGAAGCAAGCTCAGCTGAGTGAGTCAACTGGTTGATTGAGCAATGTGCCGTCTCTGTCTCACATACTTCCTCTAGAGTAACAATCAATAGAGGCTTGGGTTCTTCTATCCAAACAGGAAGGTGTGTTTTTGTGGAGATGTGTAGAATTAAGTTTCATTTAGGCTTGTTTTGGTAATGAAGAAAAGCTTGTTTGGAATGTTTCTGAGGGATAACCTTTGCTTTGCTTTTAAGATACACTACCAGTCAAACATTTTTTGAATAGAAGAAGTCTCTTCTGCTCACCAAGCATGTATTTATTTGATCCAAAGTACAGCAAAAACAGTAAAATTCTGAAATATTTTACTGTTTATTATAACCATTTTTATTTGAATATATGTTAAAATGTAATTTATTCCTGTAATTTCAAAGCTGAATTTTTAGCATCATTACTCCAGTCACATGATCTTTCAGAAATCATTCTAATATTCTGATTTGCTGCTCAAAAAACTATTATTATTATTATTATTATTATTATTATTATTATTATTATTATTATTATTATTATTATGTTAAACATCAGAATATAATTTCTTTCAGGTTTTTATTAAACTTTATTTCAGGTTTTTAGTCATTTCTTTAATCTCTTTAACAAAAAAATAACTATACTGACTGGCTTTTGAATGCTATAGTGTATAATGTTACAAAAGCTTTTTATTTCAAATAAATATTAATGTTTGGATCTTTCTGTTCATCAAAGAATCCTGAAATTAATATACTAAACTGTTTTAAATCTTGATAATAATAATAATAATAATAATAATATTGAACAGCAAATCACCATATTAGAATGGTTTCTAAAGGACTTTAAAATTTAGATTTGATCACAGGAATAAATTACAGTTATTTTAAATAGTAAAAATATTTCAAAATTTGACTGTTTTTGCTCTACTTTGGATCAAATAAATGCATTGGTGAGCAGAATAGACTTTTTAAAAAAAAAAACATAAAAATCTTAGTTTTCAAACACTTTTGACTGGATTGTTTTACTGATTTTCTTCACTGTACTTAAAGGACTGTTTCTTGACGTACTTGAAGATATTATACTTGATTTTCTTCCTAAAAGAATAATGTCTTACTAAAACTGTCAATACATTTTGGCACTGGTATTAATAACCTTCTAATGTTTTCACTTATGGTTTGATTTCAATACTATTTGATCATCATAAAAAAATAAAACTCTCAAATTTAAATGAATTGTTTAGAATTTCAATTTAAATATATCGATGCCTTCATATTTGAGTGCAACACCAACATCACAATACAGAAGAAATTATTAGTCTTTAAATTTTAAGGTTTAAAGATAAAATATAAGTGAACATTAAGCCCAAAGTATACTTCAGTTCTGACATCTATGATTAGCATACAGCATAGCCATTCGAAATATACTCAATTTGATTGTATGTGCAAACAGTGTAAAAATAGAGGAAATGATCATGTACAATAAAACCAGATCAATTACAAAAAAAACATTGTTTGCAGCCATGCAACAGCCCTACTGCACCATTTTGTACTGAACAGAGAAAACCGAAGCGTACATCACGCAGAGAGAGGCACGTCCTTTCAAACATCCCGCATACGGCAATCAGAAAGCAATGAATCTCCATTTTGCATGTGGCGGCGCCACCATGCTTCGTTGGAAAGAGGCGTGAAAGGCAGATGCCGTAGCCAGCTTCACTAGTCCCTTAAATGAAAGTATTGTGTGTGTGTGTGTGTGTGTGTGTGTGTTTGCTTGCCCTCAGTAGTTAGTGAAGTCGCACCCATCTATCCATCTTCATTTCTCACTTTAGACTGTCTGACAAGGGTCTAACAAACACAAAATGTGATAGTGGTCCTCTGTCTCTTGTATTCAGAAATAGTTCAGCAAGACACAAAACGAAAATTGTGCTTCCTTTCAATGGGTTGCAAAGGCCTGTAGTACTGCAGAAATGAGACTAACTAAAAATATATACATACGCTGTTGTGCTGTAACGTAATTACCCCTGCTATTTTCATCTGGGTCAGACGTTTTTGTAGTTACCCATGTTATCTAGTTTAACCGCAAATCTGCCGTTTAATAGAATGACCTACAAGTTAGCATCTCAGATGTAGAGAGAAAATAATCTAATGATTCTGTCACAGGATGTTGCGAGACGCCAGATAGGCATGCCTCCGCTTGTAGTTTTAAGTGTCAGTCAATTGCTGTGCAAAGGCCTTTGCTGGGCTGGGTCATTAGCGTTGCCTGCTATGTTAATTGCCATGGTTCCTACTTGACAGCAGAAATGTATGAAGACCGCTGAACTTTAGCCCCAGTCTGGATATGAGCAAAGAAATATGCAATTACAAAACCCTACGGAGAATTAGCGCCGAAACTATAGTGTTAATTGTTGCTAGTGCCATGTGCAGGTTTCGTAGCCGCTGTGCTAAACCTCTCTCCTCATTCCTTTAGTTTGCTGCCTACTGGTTTTAAAATGAGTCATTCGATTTTGCTTTCAGGTAAAGTTTTAGACCTAGATCTGCTTGTTGATCTCTCTTCCGTTTCTGACTTCCCCTTGACAGGTTTTAGATACGTAAATGTTACTCATGCAACAGCTTTGCTTCATTGCAGCTTTCACTTCAGTTAGCCAAAGGTCAGATTATTGAAATCTGTTTTTAGATTCGAAACTGTGGTTTCCTGTAATTCTGTGCATCAAAATCATCTTTGTGGAAAATCCTAGGAGCTCTGGGAAGTTTTCTGTGCAAGATGTTTTTAGCATAGCTGTGTCATTGAAACTGAAAAGAGGTTTCTGTCTAGTTGTGGCAGCATCTGTTGTATCTCTGTCCTACCATGGCTAAAGCTCATTTCTCACAGACCTCTCAAATCTTACGGCCAGTAGTTTATAAATGTTTGACGTGCAGAATGGGAGAGAGGGTGGATGAGAATAGAAGAATGGGAGAAGCTGGGTGTGCTGTTTCTTAACAAAAGAAGATTGACGATAAGTCGGTTCAGCTTGTGACTTCCTGAGATATCCCCGTGGTTCAGGAGACACCCCTCACTGACTTCTCAGCGTAGCACAACGTAAACATTACAGTGAATGAGAATGTCCTGTTCCTCTTCGTTTTTTTATGTTAGCCTTCAGAAAAACCGAGTCCGTAAAGCCTGACACATGATGTAAATATTTACTTTGTTTTACTGTTTCGATTGCATTAGCCCTCATGTGAGAATTTATTACTATCTATAGGATTACTATTGGGGGGAAAATTCTTTACCGTTAAACTCTTCACATTAAAATCATTTAATTTTGCATTATTTACACTACCAGTCAAAAGTTTTTGAACAGTAAGATTTTTTTTGTTCATTTCTCTTTTGCTCACCAAGCCTGCATTTATTTGATCCAAAATACAGCAAAATCAGTAATATTGTGAAATATTTTTGCTATTCAAAATAGCTGCTTTTTATTCGAATGTATTTTAAAATGTAATTTATTTCTGTGATCAAATCTACATTTTCAGCATCATTACTCCAGTCTCCAGTGTCACATGATCCTTTAGAAATCATTCTAATATGCTGATTTGCTGTTCAAGAAGCATTTTTATTATGATTAATATTCAAAACAGTTGAGTATATTCTTTTTAGGATTTTTTGATTAATATAAAGATAGAAAGAACAGCATTTATCTGAAATTAAAAGGTTTATATTTATATATATATATAAATATATATAAATCATAATATAAGAAATTATAGAAAATAATACTTTTATTTAGCAAGGATGATTAGAATTGATTTAAATTGATCAAAAGTGACGATAAAGACATTAATAATTTTACAAAAAACATAAATGCTGTTCTTCTGAACTTTCTATTCATCAAAGAAATCTGAAAAATTCTACTCAGCTGTTTTCAACATATAACATACACAATAATAATAAACGTTTTTGAGCAGCAAATCAGAATATTAGAACGATTTCTGAAGGATCATATGACTGGAGTAATGATGCTAAAAGTTTAGCTTTGAAATCACAGGAATAAATTACATTTTAAAATATATTCAAATAGAAAACAATTATTTAAAATAATAAAATATTTTATTGTTTTGCTGTACTTTGGATCAAATAAATGCAGGTGAGCAGAAGAGATTTCTTTAAAAAAAAAAAAAAAGAACATAGTAGCATTGTTTACATGCAAACTATGATGCGTTTTTAAGAATTCTTTGATAAATAGAAAGTTCTAAACCAGCACCGGTTTGAAATTACATTTTTTATGTAACAATGTTTAGTATTTTTTTTTATTAAAACTATTATTTCTTTTAAAAAAAAACTACAGTACCCAAACTTTTGAATGATTGTGCATACATATAATAATTGTCTCATCTACAAAAACTGAGCTGATAACTCCAGTCTTCCCAGCAATAAATTTCCTTTTTTAGACAAGAAAAAGTGTAGAACCTTCTGTCTGGATTCTAATTAATGGTGCCTTTTTGTTTCCTAGCAACATTTTTCTACTTCATTAGAGATCATTCCAGTATTCATCAGTGTAAATATAACCGTCTGCAAATACTTTAAAAAGCCTAGAACAATAGACCTGTTCTGGTATTCTGTATCAAACTGACAAAACTACTCCTGTTAAACTACTAAATTGCCTCTGCAGTCTCCGTTTTGAGACATTTCGTCTAGCAGATGTCTTGCTGTCCCTTGCTTCCCCAGCAGTTTTGTCTTTCCAAAGCGCAGGCCTGTGGAAAACAAAGAGTACCAAAGTCTCAGGGTGCCTGACACCTCCACACACTACAAAGCTGCCCACTGGCCCTCACAGCCTGTGAAAAAAAAGCTGGCCTGTGGGCTGACCGCCAGGGGAGATGAGTGTTACACAATCCCCCCCTTCTCTCAAAGACTACACGGTGCAGAAAATGAAGTGGCGGGCCGCTCAATGCCACCATTCAGCTCTGCTCCCTCCATGTGGGTGAATATGGAAAGAACTAAGCCCTGCTTTGTCGCTGAGTCACGCCAAGAGAAGCATATGTGTTTCCATTAGCTGATCATGAGGGGGTTTTCAATCATTGGCCCACCAATCCAAAAACTGGCACTCTCTTTTGCTAATGGCCCACTGCGAACGAAAAATTGATCATCACAGATAGGGTTATAGCACTTTGGAACTCATAAACTGGAGTGTTGACTGACAGTTTAATTTTTCCTCGTTACAATCCCGTCATATTTTCCTTGATTGCCTCATCCAGAAGGATTAACGTGATGAGTTAACAGCAAATGTCAATCAACCAATGCCAGGGATACAGTAGGGGTCCCTGCTTGCACAGACAGCTTATTAGACCCTTTTTGCAGGCTGATTTCCTGTTCTACAAAGCATTCCTGCAGCATTAAATCAGATATGGAGATTAAATGAAAAACTCAGGCTCTTCAGTGTGCGATTTTAACTGATAGTCCCTAAGAATTGATGTTGCTGGAACGAGAAAGTTAAATCCTTGTCAACTTACTCTTGATTAAGTCTGTTGTGGGTCCATCTTGATTTTTTATTTCAGCCTTTTCCAACTCTTTTGTCTTATTTTCTAGTCATCGAAGAGAAAGGGGTGAAAATGAAGCTTACGGTAATTGACACTCCTGGATTTGGTGACCAAATCAACAATGAGAACTGGTGAGAGCAACATTTGAAGCCTTTTTAGACTAATTCATACTATTTAAAAATGCAGTAGAGTCTGAAAGTTTAAAATATGCTATTCAAAATCTAATTTAATCTTCCAGACTTAAAAAGTATATTTGTGGCTGACGTTTGTGACCTTTGTGCAGAAGGTCAGATGTTCATGCTTCTGCTGAAGCACAAGATGCTTTTCGGCTTATTATAAAATCATGCTGGAGAACATAATTATCAGGTTTTACACAGAACCGAATCCAAAAGATATCTTTGTTGATTTAACATTTTATTTAAATTATGTTGATAATATCATTTTCACTAAATCTCAGGCTTTTAGGCTCCACTATAGCTGATAAGAGAGCTCTACAACTGTGTGAGATGAATTCCTTAGTAATTAGACAACATTTTGGCAAGAAATCATGTCTTGGTGATCTTCAGAATGTTTATTTTAATGATATATTATGTTTCTTCCACTTTGTCTGACCGCTACATTAACTTTAAGTATAAGCATGTGTTGTTAATTGTGATGTTAATCAAGTCTTTTTTTCTCAGCTGGGAGCCCATTGTAAAGTACGTCAATGAACAGTATGAAAAATACCTGAAGGAGGAGCTGAATGTCAACAGGAAGAGAAGAATCCCTGACACTCGCGTTCACTGCTGTGTCTACTTCCTGCCAGCCACTGGACACTGGTGTGTGTCGACTTCCTGCACGCATCATTGGTTCACACCTAGCCATATATATGTTAAAATGCTATTGTGCACCTGTCACATTAATATGACATGGCTTCATTTGAAATTTCAGGGGTCTTAGTTTGGAGATTTTAACTTACTAACCTAGTGAGAGTTTGGGAAAAATCATTCTTTTGGCAGCAAAACAAGCGTCTTCATAGTGAAAACAGTCTGACAGCTGTGAGATAATTGCTGTTTTTTTGAATGCAGTGGACCTTAACATACAGACATAATTTGTGAATTGTTTTACATTTTGATAATTAAAGGGATAGTTCACCCAAAAATTAACACAAATTAAGATTTCTGACTCTGCATAGACAGCAATGCAACTGATACGTTGAACGCCCAGAAAGGCATTCAGGACATTGTTATAATAGTCCATGTGACATCAGTGGTTTAACCTTAATTTTATAAGGCTAAAAAGTATTGCACACAAAAAGTATTTTTGGAGCTTCACAACGTTAAGCCTGAACCACTGATGTCACATGGACCATTTTAACAACGTCCTTACTACCTTTCTGGGCCCTTAAACAAGTCAGTTGCTTTGCTGTCTATCCAGGGTTAGAAAGCTCTCAGATTTCATCAAAAATATCTTAATTTGTGTTTCGAAGATGAACGGAGGTCTTGCGGGTTTGGAACATGAGGGTGAGTAATTAATGGGGTCATTCCATGAAATCGGTGCCTTTTACGTCCCTAAGAAATAATCAAACATAGATTTAATGTAACAACAAATAAATCTGCAATTTAAAAGCACAACAATACTAGTTATGCTTTCACCATGCAATGTCAATCCTGTTACCATTTTTAAAACGTAAATTTAAACAATTATTTCAATAATTACAAGTAAAATCCTCTCAAGTGTACAATGTGTGCTTTTGTGAACTTGACTATTAGCTAGCAATTAGCAAATTGGTTTGAAATCGTCAAACCTGTCACTGTTTTGACGTGGGTAACAGGGATGACATTGTTTAGGTTTGACCGTTTTTAAAGATTGTCTGTGTAAAATTCAAACATTTGAAAGGTCACCCTCGATATATTATTGAGCTTATGCCTATATCATTCAGTGGCATATTAGTTCTAATTAAACTATAGTATCTAGTAACACTTGCGTTGGTAACAGTTTGACAAAAATACCAAAACATGAGGTAGAAAAATAGTCATAAAATAATAAATGACATAATTTCTTGTCATTTTAAGATGTCTTCATTTTATGGATATTTAAAAAATATTGATTAAACTTATTTAATTTTTCAGTTTTTCTAAGTGAAAAAGGCAGAGATTTCGTGGAATGACCGACAGAATTTTCATTTTTGGGTGAACTATCCCTTTATAATTCAAAAATTCGGGGTCGGTAATCATGTTTTTGAAAAGTCTCTTATGCTCAAGCAAGGTTGCATTTTTTTTTAATGCAGTAAAAACTGTAATATTAATACATTTTACAATAACTGTTTTCTATTTTAATATGTTTTCAAATGTAATTTATTCCTGCGATACCAAAGCTGAATTTTCAGCATCATTACTTGTTACAGTCTTCAGTGTTACATGATCCTTCAGAAATCATTCAAATTTCTTAATAGCAGTTTTGAAAACAGTTGTGCTGCTTAATACCTTTGTGGAAACCATGATACGTTTTTTTAAGGTTATTTTAATGTATAGAACGTTTTTAGTATTATACATATAACATAACTTTGTAAATGTCTTTACAGTCACTTTCGATCAATTTAATGTATCCCTGCTAAATGAAAGTATTATAAAAAACAAATGATGGCAAACTTTTGAATAGAAGTGCATTAGATGATCTTCACATGATCTAGATTTATTTTGATTTTTTCATTTAGAAAATGCTTTTTTCAAAAGCAAATTATCTATATGGTTAAAACGGCCCTTAGTAATGATCCATTTTGCTCTTCTACAGGTTACGCCCTATAGATGTGGAGTTCATGAGGAGACTGGGGAAGATAGTGAGCATCGTCCCTGTGATCGCCAAAGCAGACACGCTTACTCTGGAGGAGCGGCTAGAGTTCAAACAGAGGGTGAGCCGTCCGTCATCAACACCTGCGTGCAGAACTTCACTCACGTTTTATGATATGCAGGCACAATTGGATTCACCCGTCTATATTTTCCACCCACACGTAAATATTCAGCCCTTCGCATAATTGAGGTCATGAATATGGATGACCTGCTGCTGTAAATGCTGGAATTTTCAAAATTCACAGTTCAGCTGTGTGAATTAAAAAAAAAAACGAGTGAGATGGATTGAAAAACCTGGGCTGAATGGAGTGAGAGAGAGAGCCATCGCATTCGAATATCCAAAGGTCTCTTGGCATGCGGCCGCTCGCTCTGGGTTGGAAAAATGAATAGGCCACGCTAAGGTTAGGAGCAGTGTCTGCGACGTCTCCGTCGGGAGATGGTCTCTCCTTTGACTGATGTATAGCTACTACTTGGGCCCGGGCCACTTGCCATCAGTTCTCCCCACGGAGCGCTTTTGGACAGCTCCGACGGCACGGACCGCAGGGCCAGAACGGCCCCCGCACGCAGTGTGTCTCCTATCAATATACACCAAACAACACTCCTAATGATGTACTCTGTCATTTCAGCCCATTATCCAGAGCTGTCTCTCACTGCTCAATAGCCTGAGCAGAGCGCCGTGCGGGGGCGGACGTCACACTGTGCTCAAGATATCAATCGCTGATATCATATCCATGTACAACAGCCGCACTCCAAAATCCTCCCCCACACGAACACATGGCAGAGAAGGCATTAATGTCTAATGCTTTGCACCTCGGGCCCGAAATTCTGACTGTGAGAGGGGGGGGAAGCTGAATTTCCTGGTGAACTTTACTGTGGCCTCTGAGTGCAAGAATGCATGAGGGTTGAGATTGAGACTAGTAAAATACAGCGGGAAGAGCTGGAGGCAGAGAAGATGCTGTCATATTTCACCCCCGGGGCGATTGTGCGGGTTTTGTGTATGTGTGTGTGGGGGGTAGGTTGTAAAAATCAGTGTAAATCCATCTAACTGGAAGCTTCTCCCTGCAGATAAGACAGGACCTGCAGGCCAACGGGATCAGAGTGTATCCACAGAAAGAATATGACGAGGACGCTGAAGACCGGATACTCAACGATAAGATTAGGGTAGGATGACACTACTTTAAGAGCTGATTTAAATTATCATTCCTGTCAAAGGGTTTAGAAATGAAATTATGACAGAGGTGTCATTTTTTTGGGGTTGAAAATTTGCCGAATGTACTCATTTACATCAGGCCATCAAAGATGTAGATGAGTTTGTCTCTTCATCCAAACAGATTTGGAGAAGTTTAGCATTACATCACTTGGTCACCAGTGGATCCTCTCCAGTGAATGGGTGCCGTCAGAATGAGAGTTCAAACAGCTGATATAAACATCATAATAATCCACAAGTAATCCACACCCCTCCAGTCCATCAATTAACGTCTCGTGAAGTGAAAAGGTGTTTCCAAGAAACAGTTCCAAAAACTGTTTTTGCTTGTAAACAGAGCTTAATCTCTGCATATTTCGCTCCTGATTCAAACAATATTCTGTTTTTTCATTGGAGAAAAAATATGGATAGAGGACTCTAGTCTTGATGAATTTCTTAATTACATACTTGCAGCTTTTTGCTTCTCAAGATGTTAAAGGAGAAGTCCACTTCCAAAACAAAGATTTACATATAATGTGCTCACCCCCTTGTCATCCAAGATTTTTGTGTCGTTCTTTCTTCAGTCGTAAAGAAATTATGTTTTTTGAGGAAAACATTTCAGCATTTTTCTCCATATAATGGACTGATATGGTGCCCCGATTTTGAAATGCAGTTTAAATGCGGCTTCAAATGATCCCAAATGCGGTTGCAAACGAGTCCAGCTGAGGAAGAAGGGTCTTATCTAGCGAAACGGTCGGTTAATTTTATTAAAAAATATTAAAAAAAACAGCGTTTGACATTAAAAAGTATATAAATTGTATTATTTTTATGAAAATAGCCGATCGTTTTGCTAGACAAAAGACCCTTCTTTCTCGGCTGGGATCGTTTACAACTGCATTTGGAATCGTTTGAAGCCGCATTTAAACTGTGAAGTGGACTTCTCCTTTAATTGATGGACTGGATTGGTGTGGATTACTTGTGGATTATTGTGATGTTTTTATCAGCTGTTTGGACTCTCATTCTGATGGCACCCATTCACTGTAGAGCAGGGGCGCCCAAACTCAGTCCTAGAGGGCCGGTGTCCTGCAGAGTTTAGCTCCAACTTGCCTCAACACTCCTGGAAGTTTCTATTATGCCTAGTAAGATCTTGATTAGCTGGTTTAGGTTTGTTTAATTGGGGTTGGAGCTAAACTCTGCAGGACACCGGCCCTCCAGGACCGAGTTTGGGCACCCCTACTGTAGAGGATCCACTGGTGAACAAATGTTGCAATGCTCTCAAAATATCTCAAAATCTGGTTTGATGAAGAAACAAACTCTTCCACATCTTCAGTTGTTTTAAGTGGATTTATACTTGATACTTAATGAAATTTTGAGGAATTGCAAATGTTTCTTTCAGGAAAACATCCCCTTTGCTGTGGTGGGAACAGATAAGGAACACCAGGTGAATGGGAACAAAGTCTTGGGAAGAAAAACAAAGTGGGGGATCATCGAAGGTGAGAGTCTAAAGACATCGTCTGCTATGAATTGCTGGTTACCAGTAATATATTGAATTGTGGATGCTGGCGTCTCTGCTAGGCTTCTTAAATAGTTCATCAGAAAGACTGTGGCTTGACCTACATGGAAACCCATGCTGGTCTTTTCAGCAGGGTAACTGTAACAACTGTCAAATCTAATTGTGTAATGATAGCTGACAGGCTTCACAAACCAACACTGTCTGTGATTTAGGTTATTCAACACTGCCATCAAGTGGTGTGTATAGAAAGTACACCCAAGCAAAATCCCTGGATGAATTCATGAACATGCCTTTGTAATTTGTTTTTCAGTTGAAAATGTTGCGCATTGCGAGTTTGCACACTTGAGAGATCTTCTTATCAGGTAAGTTATATTTCTTTTACTTGCAAGTCTTCAAATGTCATAACAGAATGACATTAGCATATGACATATTTAGATTAAATGGGAGCAGCCAATAATACCCTTATGTCTTGGTTGACAGGATTAGATGATATAAAACAAGCTTCTATATCAAAGTCTCTCTTTTTTTAAAAAAAAATATGATCCAAACTGCAGGATCAGTGACATCCTATACTTATTTATTTATTTTTTTATTTTTAAATCAAATGTAAAATAATGTCCCAGTCGCATTTTCTTGGTTAAATAAATTTTACTTACACTATCAGGGGGTGAAAAATCTATTTTATATTATTACATTAACAATGTAATCAATCTTCTAATTTTTGAAGCCAGTTATGATCTCAAGTTAGTGTTTTAAGCATTTTACATTTATTCCAAAATAATAACTCAAGGCAGTAACAATTTAAACAGTATATTTTATTTGTAAACTTATGTTCTGCTATTCGTTATAATAGTGAACTTTTAACTATTTTTTAATTTTTTGGATCATTTTTCATTTTTCATTTTTCATTTTTAGTCATCAGAACTCTGTAAATATTGCTGACAGACACTGAGATTTACTTTAAATTTCCCCAAGCTGAAAACTCCCACAGATCCTGTTTTCATGCTATTTTAAGTCTTATTTTGATGTAACAAAGGGGTTTTATCTAGGTGTGCGAGTTGTTTGTTTACTGTTTTATATTAGTCTTTGCATTAACGTCATTTTATTGATCATTCAGACTGATTCACGTGCACAAACACAGTTTCACACAGTTAACACTAACTGTTCTGGTCACATGATATTACTCTTACAAATCTTCTTTTTTAGCTTTAAAGGAGAAGTTCCAGAGCAAAAACTTACAGATAATGTACTCAGCCTGTTGTCATCCAAGATGTTTATGCTTTTTTTTCTGCGGTCGTTTTTTGAGGAAAACATTTCAGGAATTATCTCCATATAGTAGACTTCTTTGGTGCCTGTAAGTGTCTCATTTAAGATCTCATTTTCTCTTCCAACTTCAAAATTGTCCTACATCATTGTTTTACCTTTTTTTTGTAAAGGGCGTTTGACCTTCTTTGCATGTTCACTTTGTAAACACTGGATTGGTGCTTCTGCAGCAATGTAGGACGATTTTGAAGTTGGAGGAAAAAAGAGATGGGAGTTTTTTCGATATACCCTAACTGTATTGACCCGGATTACACAGAGTATGCATGCGCATCACAGACAAGACTAGCATTTGAGGTTAAAAGTGAGGTTGAATCGTTGAGGTTGAATCGTTTTGCTAGATAAGACCTTTATTTCTCGGCTGGGATCGTTTAGAGCCCATTGAAGCTGCATTTAAACTGCATTTTGGACGTTCAAACTCACGGGCACCATTTAAGTCCACTATATGGAGAGAAATCCTGACATGTTTTCCTCAAAAAACATCATTTCTTTACAACTGAAGAAAGAAAGACATGAACATCTTGGATGACAACGGGGTGAGTACATTATCTGTAAATTTTTGTTCTGAAAGTGAATTTCTCCTTTAACCAAATTTTTATCAGCTTTCTAAAATGGGTATATGATTACTGTGGCAGAACAGCTCAGGAAAGGGACAGCTGAGAAAGGCAAGAGTACATCCTTTCCTGTGAGCTCAGTAAAGGACAGGTTAATTACAGAGTCGGATCGGGTGAGGCCAGGTCACAAAGCCCTCTCGCCGTAACTCTTGGACGGCGGCCCGTTGACAGATGGTATGAGAGTGATTCCCCGCTGAAATGGGAAACAAAGGACGACCGTTATAACGCTCCACACTTTTGAATCGCCTTTCACACTTTTTGATCGGCCTCCCGCTGAAGCGGAGATCAAATTACACCAGGAAAACACCAAGCGAATCACACAAAGGGATCATAAAAAGCTGATGTAGTCAAAAAACAATTCAGTTCCACATAAGAGAATGACTTTTATTTTACACTGTGCATATTTCCCGTAGGGGATGTTATTGTGCGATCAAAATTGATATTATGCTCTACTGCGCTCTACTTTCAAGGTCCCACCTGCAAGATTTGAAGGACGTCACTCACAACATCCACTATGAGACCTACAGGGTGAAAAGACTTAACGAGAGCAATGCCAATGGACTGGCGCTTTCACCTTTGACCCTGGAGAATGGTACCCTAGAGAAGAACGACGCAGAGAGTCACCTTTGAAAAGGACGGAGCTTGGGCCCGTCCTTCACCCCCTGCCAGAATGGGAGAGATGAACATTTCACTTCTAGATTGCCACCGATGGGGAAAATCGATACGTTTGACAAAAGACATTTCCGCGTAGGCATGTAAACTTCATATATGAGTCTATTTTTGAAATGAATCTATATTGTGGGTAGGGATCTGGGATGAATTGTGGATAGAATTGAACCAGGTTTTGGCTTAGAGAAAGTTTCCCTCAATTTTTTTTTCTCGATTTTGATATCTTTGATCCATTTTCTGCCGAACGAATGGCACGGAGGGTTGGCTTGTTGGAAAATGTGGTTGAGAAAATCCCATAATCCCTATCCGTGTTACTGCACCTATACATTTACACTGAACCAGCAATGTGACATGCTCCTTTTGATCGTTTGTTTTCATTAAGTAATTATTTTAGATTTTTTTTTTTTACAGCAAAATATGATCTTTCCCTGTACTTTTGTAAAAGAAGAGATTAAAAAAAAACTTCAGACAAATATTTTTGTTACCATAGCTGCTTTGAAGCTGAAGGTATTTTCTTAACACATCCTTTAAGAGTCTCTTACTGCTATTCATAAATGACTGCTGTGATGATATAACAGGAAATATTTCAAATATAACCTTTGACCTTAAAGGTCTGGTATGAAATTTAATACTATTGATCATTTCTAATGCAGAGGTGGATAAAGGAACAAGAGAAAGTCGAAAAAATTTTTACTGATGCTTGCCGTACAGTAACAGGTCATGTTTACGGTTATATGTAGGGATGTTTTTTCTTTCACTAACCTAGTTAACTTGCTGTTTAAAGGTACACACTGTGCTGTTTACTTCTCTCTGCTGGATGTCAGGAGTCTGTCTTGCCCTTTTGCTTATCAAAGCTACTGTACATAACCATAATGTGTTCTTATTTTCTATCACAGCATCACATTTTTTACTCGACATGTATTAGCGGCATCATCATGATTTCCTTGTTACTAATATTACTATACATGTAAACACCATTGATTTATGATTAAAAAATTGCCACCGTTCAATATTTATGTGGAGCCACTGATCAATGCTATGAGTTTCATTGGAGATTGCTAAAATATTTTACACTACCGTTCTCAATTTTGGGGTCAGTAAGATCAGGATGCATTCATTTGTTCAAAAGCAGTCAAAAACTGTAATATTATGAGATATTATTACAGTTTTAAATATCCGTTTTGTTTTAATATATATATACTGCATACAGTATATCTGTGATGGCAAGTAAGTGTCATATTATCTATTTAGAAATCATTCCAATTATGCTGATTTGGTATTTACAAAAGTATTATTTTTTATTAGTATTATTGTTGTGCTGCTTAATAAAGTCTGGGAGTTATTCTTTTATTCTTCAATTAATAGAAAGTTTGAAAAAAAAATCAAGAAAAATAAACCTTTTGTAACATTATAAATGTAAGACATTATAAATGTCTTTACTGTCACACACACATATATATATATATATATATATATATCACTCTTACTGACTCCAAACTTCTCAACAGCAGTGAATGTTCATTATGTTTACATTACTAGTCAAAAGTTTTTGAACAGTAAGAGTTTTAATGTTTTTTTAAAGAATTCTCTTCTGCTCACCTGCATTTATTTGATCCAAAATACAGCAAAAGCTGTGATATTATTTCAGATTTTTACTATTTAAAATAACTGCTTTCTATTTGAATAATGTAATTTATTCCTATGATCAAAGCTAAATTTTCAGCATCATTACACCAGTCTTCAGTGTCACATGATCCTTCAAAATAATGGTAAGAAATAATTTTAATATGCTGGTTTGCTGTTCAAGAAACATTATTATTATTATTATTATTATTATTATTATCATCATCAATATTTAAAACGGTTGAGCAAATTTTTTTCAGGATTCTTTGAGGAATAGAAAAATCCAAAGATCAGCATTTATCTGAAATAAAAAAGCATTCGTAATTATACACTATACTATTCAAAAGCTTGAAGTCGGTATAATTTGTTTTTTAGAAATACAATTTTTGTGAAATTTTTAGAATTTTTTTACATAGAAATGAATACTTTTATGGACTTTTAAGGATGCTTTAAATTGATTAAAAGTGATAATAATGACATTTGTAATGTTACAAAAGATTTCTATTTCAGATAAATGCTGTTCTTCTGAACTTTCTATTCATCAAAGAAACCTGAAAAAATTCTACTCCACTGTTTTCAACATATTAAAAATAATAAATGTTTTTGAGCAGCAAATCAGAATATTAGAATGATTTCTGAAAGATCATGTGACTGGAGTAATGATGGAGCTTTGAAATCACAGGAATAAATTACATTTTAAAATATATTAAAATAGAAAGCAGTTTTTAATTTTACCGTTTTTTCTGTACCTTGAATCAAATAAATGCAGGCTTAGTGAGCAAAAGAGACTTCTTTAAAAAAAAAAAAAAAACATTTAAAATCTTACTGTTCAAAAACTTTTGAGTGGTAGTGTATGTAATGTGATAACTGTGTGTACAATGACTTGAAAGGATTGAAATTCTCATATTTTTAGAATAGCCTAAACTTTTCACTGAGGACTGACAGTTAGACAGGTGTCTTTCTGCATTTAAAACCTTAATCATACCTCAGCAGTTGCTTCACCTTTGATCCATTTTCTTCTTCTGGTGTCCTCGATAATTTGTGTTTTTATTATATGTGAAAGCTACTGGGTGCCAAGTGAAGACGTTTTCTTTGTGGCTCGCATCAGGAGTGTTAACATCAGGCTAAATTTGCCAAAATAGCTTACTTAAGACTCTTATATAACACATGCTTATAAAGCAGAGCCCCAACTGCCTGATTGAAACATCTTCTATCAAGCTCTGCGGGATAGGTTTTTGTTGACCTGCAAAGCACAGCTAAGCTTTTCTTCCTTTTTAGAGCCTTATTCATTAAAAAAAATTGGTCCCTAGGGTCAAAACACTTAATACAAATGGTGTGTCTCAGAATAGTCAAGGTAGATGTGTTTGTGTGTGCATGCACATTCAGGAAGCAACATTCAAACATACAGTAACAGCTGACAACATGTTTTAAAGGAAATAGTTCACCCAAAAATAAAAATTGAGTCATTTATTCACCTTATCACCCTCAGTGCTGGGGAAGGTTACTTTTAAAAGTAATGCATTACAATATTGAGTTACTCCCTAAGAAAGTAATTTGACCCTTCGCAAAAACCCGCCCTCCTTAGTTACTGTTGCTATGTCCGACAAACAATGCCACTCTCACACTACACATCATGTTCTAATTCAGTGAAAAATACATCGTGGAACAAAGAGGAAACTGACAACACGCCGACAGACAAGACAGAGCAGGTTACTTCTGGTATAAAACAAGGTCTCAGCTTTAAAATGTTGTAATTTTTAAAGAAATTCTAACAATAAATACTGTTTTGTGGCTTTTCAATGTGTTGTGACAAATCACTGTATTGCCTTATTTGATCAATGATACGTGAACGGATCGTCTTTTCTTCTTTACTTATTTAAAATCATGAATGAACAAATGTATTTTATTTCAACCGCAGAAAGACGTCAATACACAAAATGTTTCACGTTTAAGACCACCTAAGTTAATCTACTCTCCTGTCGGCGTTATGATTGGTCAGATCACCTGTCAATCAAGCTTTTTGCGAAGGGTCAGTTGTATAACTTATTTACTTATGTATTACTTTTTATGGAAAGTAATGCGCTACGTTACTTTTTCTAATCTAGGCTGACTTGCTTGTGTTTTTAATACTAAAAAGTTATATTTTTGGCATATGTAAAAGCCCTTTCACACCGAAAGTGAAATGAATACGCCTCAGGCTGAAGGAAACGTAAATTCAGTTATTAACATATTTAATTATTGCAGGTCATATTCTGAGTTTGCATTTCACTGTTTTTATTCATCTTGAGGAAGTGCAAGTGAGATGAGTAAATGGATGCTGGCATAGGTACTGGCGTAACTGGGGTTACTTATTTGAAAAAGTAACTCCGATATTTTACTGTAAATTAAAAAGCATTACTTTACTAGTTACCTGAAAAAGTAATCTGATTACATAACTCAAGTAGCATGGGTATATTTGTAGCAACAGCCAAATGCCAAAAATCATTAGGATATTAATTAAAGATAATGTTCCATGAAGATATTTTGTAAATTTTCTACTGTTAAATATATCAAAACTTAATTTTTGATTAGTACTATGCATTGCTAAGAACTTCATTTGGACAACTTTAAAGGTGACTTTCTCAATATTTTGATATTTTTTCCACCCTCAAATTTTTAAATAGTTGTATCTCAGCCAAATATTGTCCTAACAAACCATACATCCGTGGAAAGCTTATTTATTCAGCTTTCAGATGATGTATAAATCTCAATTTAAAAAAATTGTCCCCTATGACTGGGTTACATATGTTGTTCCAAAGAAGCAAGTCGTACAGTTTGATCATTAAATACATTTTGGGGTGAACTACGCCTTTTAATGTCAGAGAAAATTAACGAGGCAAATATGGTGCTTATTTTGTACAACTTTTACTAAAACGGTGCAGACTGGAACCAACCAACTGAAAACAACAACGCTTGTCTGACAAGGCACTGCAGCCATGAGATGGAGTTCATAAAACTTTGTCTTTTTTCTCTTTCATTGTAAATTAACCACTACAACAGTATTTACAGAAAGAAATGTATCCTAAGGAACTGAAAACTGTGACATGGCCATGTCACTCCAAAGAAAAAAAATACCAAATAAATGAGAGAAACATTTTCGAAAATCAGTGTGAGGCAGATATCTAACATTGCTCATTAGGCTGTTGAACCACAGTCACCCAAACCAAGTGTTTGCACCAGAATAAAAGTCGTTGTTACGGACCCTGTATGAATGTCAAAAGCATTACTAATATTGGTTTAGTATTACATGTACAAGTACATACAAAGAGCCAACAAAAGAGCTGTTGAGTCATTTCGTTCTCAGATTTTATAAAAGAAACAATCCTGACATATGTTAGTTGGGAAGAGTTAGAGGAACAGATGATTTATTCTATTCGCTTAACAATTAGAAGCGCCAGACATTTAGAGTTAAAAGCAAGCTGGAGGGTGAACAGAAACTGCCAACACACTCTGGATGTGGTAAGCTAGTAAAACTCCTTCCGAGAGCAAGAATAGAGGAGCACTATTCATGGAAACTGGCCTTGAAAATGGTTTAAATTTACAGTGTAAATCAGACAGAACCATTCCATACCTGCCAGCCGGATTTGTCTGGTAAGAAAGCGAAATTCACACAGTAGTACCATTATTTCATTGACTCGCAAAGAGCCCTGCCTCGATCACGCAACGTCAATGCAGACACACGATAAACATCTGTCAATATTCTTGCATTTAGCCCGTATTAACACGTCTTTGATATTAGCTCAATGTACAAAGTGAAACAAGCTAAGTCTTTTATACTATCGATTGCTGATGTTATTCATCGCTAAAAGACATTAACCTTTTTGCATATCTTGCCTCTTCCTTAACCAGGTTTCTCCGCTGACTCGTTTCCTTCGGCAGTATGGATGTGCGCGCTGAGTCAGGCAGCCTCAAAAACAGTTGAAACGTTCTGACAGATGACCTTGACGCATTGATATATATTTACAGATTACAGTGGGGTTAGTGCATGAGTTATTATATTTATATTCAGGGTTCTATTAGGTGAAAAAGTTCCCACACACATAAACTCTCATTCTATACAAAGAGGGAAAAGGCTCGGTTTTGAAGTGAAAACGATAGTATTTATACAAGATTAATACAATATCTCCGACTGTTTCATACAGTTGTCCTCAAATACTATGCAATCCCTCATCGATATATTAATAATCTCTCTTTATTTTATTCATCTCAAATGGTTCTGTTTCTATTATGGAGACATACGAAATGAAAAGCGCCTTGATGGGATTTCCTTCAGATCTTTGCTATTGAATAAAACCTGTTGCGACGATCGAGTGAGTGTAAATACTGCAATGTGTCTTCTAACAGTTATCAGGAAACAACCAAACATAGCTACAATTTGAGCGCAGGCATATGAACTGGTGCAGAATATTTAACATCCAATCCTGGACACAATGCCGATTCACTATTACTAGACTTCATGACAGCGTCTCTCAACTTACATCCATTTTACCACCAAAATCAAAAGAGGTAAACTAGTCATCAAACACGAGAAAATGGGCAGCAGAGGGTTAAATAAAAAAAAGTTAGTCAACTCACTGGCAGCCTGTCCTCTGTCGACAAGTTATTGCCCTTCCAGCTGCGCGTCGACAGTCTGCCCGCCAAAAAACACGTATCTCAGAGACGGCAGTTATTTTAACTGTCGAAACCGTTGTTTCAAAAAAAGGGTCAATCAGTTAATCACAATAAAACTCAGCTCCAATTTCCATAGTAGTTTCTGTCTCCTCAGGAAGCCCATCAAAAACATGTTCTACTTCTAAATAAACCTCATACAATCCTCGTAAAGGTGATTAATAAATAAATAAATAAATATGTGCATCGTGTCAATAAATTAACCCACTAACAATGATAAGTAAAAGCAAATAAATACATAACAAATTCAATGATTCAAAAGATAAAGTCACACAAGGTAGTGAGATTAAAAGTCTCAGGGGATCTCGCCTGGATAAGCAGCAGCCGCTAACCCTGATTAGCTGTGACCCCCCATTACACAGGTCACTATATACAAGAAGAGAGATCGACTGTCTGAGGTGAGTGCTAATGTTTATGCTAATGTGCCTTTTAGTAGATACAATCTGTTATCTTTAAAGCACAGATAATTTATGGTAGGATAGGGTAGGGTCCACATAGTTTCCATGTTTGGTTGTACACTTTTTGGAGTTAGATTAGCTTCTTGTTTGAATCAAAGAGGTTTGTAATAGCTGGAGAAAGCTACCCAGATAGCACACATACATCTGCAAGATGTCTGTTAAAGATCACTTGATCTGGAAAGCATCTGCTGTGTATAAACATCTGACAGGCATATGGAAGATGTCAGTTTTACATACATTCTAAATCATAAACATCTTAAAGACATCTAACAGATCTATTTGACATGTGGTAGGAAATGTCCAATAGACAAATTGGAGATGAGCAAACACACTAAAAAATACATCTTGCAGCTGTAAATGCAGATGTCAAATAGATGTCTCTGTGATGTACGTGTGCTATCAGGGTAGCAATCAATTCGATTTCTTATTCATGAACTGTACACAAAACAACCCAGACAGCACGGGTACGTCTGAAAGATGTCTGTTAAAGTTTGCTTGATCTGGAAAGCATCTGCTGTGTACAAACATCTGATAGATGTCTTTAAGATGTCAGTTTTACATACATTCTAAATCCTAAACATCTTAAAGACATCTAATAAACATCTATTTGACATCTGATACGAAACGTCCTATAGATGTATCTCAGATGACACACGTACATCTGCAAGATGTGTTAAAGATCACTTGATCTGGAAAGCATCTGCTGTGTACAAACATCTGACAGACATCTGTAAGATGTCAGTTTTACATACATTCTAAATCATACACATCTTAAAGACATCTAATAGACGTCTATTTGACATTTAAAAGGAAACGTCCATCTTGCAGACGTAAATGCAGACGTCAAATAGATGTCTCCATGATGTTCGTGTGCTAAGAGGGAAAGGTTCCTTATCAGCAGGTGCAAATGTAAAGAACTGGTTACTGTAAGATTGGGAAAAATGAATATGGTTCACTTTGTTATTAAAAGATAGCCACCAATG
Source organism: Labeo calbasu (assembly GCA_019740295.1). Lineage (NCBI taxonomy): Eukaryota > Metazoa > Chordata > Actinopteri > Cypriniformes > Cyprinidae > Labeo > Labeo calbasu. The sequence continues at coordinate 64,167 of JAHKKF010516096.1, forward strand.
GAGAAATATGCTTTTTGCATCCAGACAATGTAGTTCAGGCATGTACCAGCAGGGGCGCTAACAAGCCAAACCCATGATTTGAGTGGGACAGCATGCCTGAAATCTCACTTCTGTATATTTTCCTGAAGAGAAAAGTAGCAAACTACATGCACTACTACCATATCTGTCCACAGATGATTACAATATTCAGAGGCAAACATATTTCACTAGTTAGAACGTACGGGTTGCTTTTAAATAAATTATTCGCCAATCTAAGACCTTTTTTCTGCCACTTTGCATGTGTTACGTTTGAGACTGGGTAAAGTTAAGGTCATCAACATCACAGCAGACCCATCTGAGATGATCTGAGCAGCACATTAATCTCCTGAGAGGACAAATGCAGGGTTCGATATGGGGAACGTAGCGGTTTAGAAAAGAACAAATGGCTGGTTTCTGCAAATTCCCCTGCAGATCTATATTCCACATACCCCATGATGCAATGAGGTAGGCACCACAGATGAGCACAATTGTGAAAAACCTCTGAAAATAAAAAGAGGTGCTGCTAATCTAAAAGCAGACATGTGGGTATTGCTTAATGGGAAAGCAAAACTGCTAGATGAAGAGAGACTACTGTAATAAGCTTGTGTGGGATGTTTGTGATCACTTTAATTACACTGGCCTGCCTCTGCATTTGATGCAAATCATTGTAAACCGTAGTCATCAGATGTATTTAAAAGCACTCGGGCTGAAAGAGACAAGGCGCCCGTACTGTAAGAAACTATGGTAGAACTGCCATGCTGTCCGCTGCTGTAATGGTTTGGCCTGGTGACAAGTAAGCAATGACGTGCAGTTTCAGTCTGTAAAAGGCTGTCACACGTGGCCCATCTGCATTATGGGATCATTCGGAGATCTCATCTTCATTTGAATCAGGATTAATATGGAAACCTGCACATAAGCCACTAATATCAATTGACATCAAAATGGAATTAAAATAAAACAGGCAGATGAAAAAGCCAAGCTATCTTTTGTACAAACCGCAGTCCCTTTGAACTATATTAAAATGTATGAGCAGTTCTGATCCGCCCCGCTCTCTCCCCGACTCAAAATATCTGGAAATGTCTTTAAAAGAGCAATCTGCTGGGAAAAAAATAACCTCCTGACTTCTGATTATGCTGGTTCCTTTCAAAGGACAGTACCTCTTAATACTGCACCTTCACCGTACCTGGATTTCCATCTTATTCAAAAATGTCCGAAACCTCAAACTCATTCCATACGTGTTTCACAGTAATCCTTATCATCAAAAATAATACTTAAAAAAATAATATTTAAAAAAAAAGACAAAAAGATAACTGCATGACAAAAAGCAAGTAGCGTTGATGTGAAAATCTACATAGCTGTTCATCTCTAAAGTTCTCAATCTTTTCCCTTGATAAGACGCAGAGATGGAGCGGCAGCACCACTGAGGGGAAGCAAAGAGACCCTGTTGCAGTGGCTCCTTAACCTCGTTCTTTGCCCTAAACGTTTCGGTTCCTCTCCACCTTTCCCTGGATATGAGAGACAGCTCAAACAGGCAGCGCACACCTTTGTCACTTCAAGATAAAGAGTTTTGGATGAGACGTGGAAGCTAGTCTCACAGTTCAGTGGAGGAACATGTTTCATGTATGTGTGGGGGCTGATTCCTATGTGTCATGTTATTTAATGAAAGATCTAGCCTCTGACCCACTGCGCTTTGCACAATTTCCCTCTCGCTCGTCAGTCCAGGCCCGTTCCGACCTTTTCAGATTTCCCTTTTTATCTTTCGTGTCAATGATCCCTTTTCACCCCTCCAGAAAAAAACTTCCATTCAATTTTCTTTTGTTGATTCTTCCTGTGGGTCCAGGATGAAGTTGGGTTTATCATCAGTCTGTAGGAGGAGGTTTTGGTGATGTGGTGGGTGCTGGTGCCCATGAAATTCTTTGCTCTACTCGATGACCATGCAGCGCGGCAGATGCTGGGAGTAGTATTTGAAGAGTTCGGCTGTGGCGCCCGGGCAGTTGGTCAGTTCCAGCTCCTCGAGCTCCTGCAGTTGGATCAGGCCTGATAGGCCAGTAGTGGTCAGCAGAGGGCACCCTGACACAGAGAAAAATGAGAGCTGGTCAAATACAAACGCTAACAGCCACCTCCACTCAGCAGCTCACTTCCTGTTTATAATGCTTTGTGACAACAACACTACTTTTTACATCACAGATGATGATTCCCAGTCAGAAAGACTTCAGTTTTGCTTTTGTATAAAAGAACATTACATATATTATAAAGATACATTTATCTTTATATAAAAGTTTTTTTCCCTATTAGTGGCATAAAACATTTAGTTACTTTTTAAGGAAATAAAGCAAAATTAATCTCATGAAACTATGTATATACAGTGCTTAATAAATTTATTAGCTCAGTGTAAAGTTTGTGCGACAGCTGCCCTAAACTATCAATTATTAACAAATATTTTTTCATGTTACTGCAGGGATTAATGCACCAGTATGTATAAGTTCTTTAGTCACAGTAGTGTTTGTAATGCTACAATATAATTATTTTTGTTATCTATGAACTTTCAAATTTATTGTTTTACAAGAAAGGCAGAAAAAGCATTTTTTTTTTTTTATTCAAATGCCCAGTTACAATTAATAAATACAGTCTAACAAATTTCAAAAACTTGTTTAAAACTAAAAATTCTGTTGTCATTTATTAGGCAAACATAATAACAAAAAATCCTAAATAACAACAATAATTATATTTTAGCATTAGAAACACTATTGTGACTTAAAAACTCACAAATACTGGAGGATTAACCTTGACAAAAGCATAAAAAAAAAATTATTTTAGTAATCACTAATACTGTTAATTTAGTGCAGCAGCCTTACATTGGGTTGTGGTGGTCTACTAAATCAGTTTTAACTTTTAACTATTTTTCAGTTTTTCAGATCATCAGCTTTGCACGGTAAACACTGGTCACAGATGCGGAGATTTACTTAAAAATTCACCAAGCTGATTACTCACTAAAACCTCCTACAGATCATGTTTTCAGGCTATTTTAAGTCTTATTTTGATGTAACAAGGTTGTTATATCAGTGTGTGAGTTCTTTACTTACTTTTTTAAATAAGCATTTTCATTAACGCTGTTTTATTGTTCATTCAGACAGATTTGCAAATGCTGAATGCGCACGAACATGAGAGGCGAGATTTATCATATGAACCAATCACAGCCGATCATATCCAGTCATATCCAATCATATCGCAACGGAGGCGTTGCCTTCTCTCACGTGACTTTCCCCAATTCATTATCAATTACCCCCCACCAAACTCATAGCATGCTTTAGAGGGTCTGTTAAAGGGGTCATCGGATGCCCATTTTCCACAAGTTGATATGATTCTTTAGGGTCTTAATGAAAAGTCTATAACATACTTTGGCTAAAATTCTCAATGGTAGGGTAAAACAACACCCTTTTTACCTTGCCAAAATCAGCTCTGCAAAAATCATCTCATTCTGGTCGAGGCTGCTTTAAATGCAAATATCTCTCTGTGGAGAGACGAGCCTGTTTAATTTAGCCGCATTTAGCCGCGTTTAGCTGCTAAACTTGCTAACTAGCACTTTATTAGGAAAGGCAATCGCAAAGATTCATAAAACAACCCTTATACTCACTTCTGCTGTAAGTGAAGCTGGATCACGAATGATTCGCGCGAACATAGACGGATATATGTAGATCGGGAGGCGCATTCCCTTCA
>JAHKKF010516096.1:67951-105711 GCA_019740295.1 Labeo calbasu
GCAACACAACACCTCAATCGCTCAATCGGAGATATTCTTGTCTAACTTACATCCCTGCTCCGGCATCGAAACAAAAGAGGGTGGACTGTTACAGCTGAGGTAAGACACTCATGTCAATCAACTATCGTGGGAGCGGCCTCTGTCAACAATGACATCTGAGAATGGCTGTACACTTCCAACACACATTACTGTTCAAATAACATGTAAAAGTGAACTTAGCATCCGATGACCCCTTTAAAACACAGTGGGCTCAGGGGAGGCGAGAGAGACATGGACTCAAACTGTAACTTTACCTGCTGGTGTCGCTGTTGGACAGCGTTTCTTCAGAAAAATTGGTGATTTATACATTTTTAAATGTTATATGTTGTAATATTTGCGTTGTTTTATTTTAGTGCTACAATTTTTTTCTCATTCAGTATTTTGAGGAGGCACTGCCTCCACTGCCTCCTCGGAGGAAACGCCCCTGATGTATAGCAGCAGTGCACTTTACTTGCCTCACACACACTTGTCAATGACAACAAACCGCTCTTTCCTGTTTTCATCCCATCAAATGTCTCTAATCAAGCTAAATGCAGTTCAACTAACAGATATGTTGAGAGGAAGTGGTTTCAACCACAGAAATTAAAAGTGAAGTGTATCATGTTGTATGACACTGACGATAATATTAGTTAAAAAGAACTTCTTTGGTCTGGATGAAGGGGTAAAACTGAAATAGAAAATCCTTATCCACAAACAGGTATTTCTGATCTGCAAATGTATTTTTCAATTAGACCTGCATATAACACAGTGATTATGTGTTCATCAGCTAAAATAAAGTGAATCTGTCTGTTCAAAAGCAATATATTTTAACTCTGCCAGCATTATCTGTTTTTGAGGGATTAACTGTGTTTTTTTTTCATAACATGATTAAACACAGGTATTCATAGAAATAATCTATTTCCAAACATACAGAGTCATTTCATTATAGCAGTTTATCAGGATGTCATCAGGTCATCCTGCAGTGTCAGCACTTTCAGAGTGTTTCTACCTGCTAGAGAGAGAAGACGAAGACTCCTCATGCCATATAGATGCTGTAACCCAAAGTCTTGCACCTAAAGGCACACGGAAATATTTTGGTGATGTGACATGCTATAAACTAATATATAAATATGAACCTAATTGTGGTTAATAAAAAAGTTAAAGGGATAGTTCACCCAAAAATGAAAATTCTGTCATTAATTACTCACCCTCATGTCGTTCCAAACCCGTAAGACCTTCGTTCATCTTCAGAACACAAATTGAGATATTTTTGATGAAATCTGAAAGCTTTCTGACCCTGCATAGACAGCAATGCAACTGACACATTCAATAACTTTATTCAAAAATTTCTTCTGCATCAACAGCACCACACGCATAAGTCATGGTATTCGAACGTGCATCAAAGACAGACACAGAGGAGAAGAAATTGTTGACTAAAGTCATTATTTTTGTTTTCTTTGAGCACAAAAAGTATTCTTGTAGCTTTATAAAACTGAGGTTGAATCACTGATGTCCCATGAACTATTTTAATGATGTCTTTACTACCTTTTTGGGCCTTGAACGTGTCAGTTGTGCTGCTGTCTATGCAGGGTCAGAAAGCTCTCGGATTTCATCAAAAATATCTTAATTTGTGTTCTGAAGATGAACAAAGGTCTTATGGGTTTGAAACGACATAAGGGTGAGTAATTAACGACAGAATTTTCATTTTTGGGTGAACTATCCCTTTAATGAATAACTTCTATGTCAACTAACCATCACTTTATCATAATAAGACTATCCCTTTAAGCTGAGACAGTTGCACAGAGACACTTACCTGACAGCACCAGCGCAGGTAGAGACTTCTGAGAGTTGACATGGTAGATAAGTAACCCAGGCCTGTATCTGTGATCCGCACACACCTGAATACAGCCATAAAAAAAGGAGAGTCATTTTACTTCCGGATTTTGTCATCTATAAGCACACAATATGATTACGGAAACCATTCATTCCATGTTTCAAAATGTATGACCACAACATTTACTCCAAATGAGGCTCTGTAAGAGGAAATATCAGCAAGATTTACTTCACACTCCGCACTGCAAACTCAGCACACTCACCGGTCCAGAACCAGCTCCTCCAGCTTGTGTAGGTCACAGGCGATATACTCCAGGGCCATGTCAGTGATGCGGGGGCACCAGGACAGATCCAGACTCCGGAGCTTCCTCAGATTCTCGGCAACCAATTCCACGCCATCGTCGGTGATCTTCGAGCAGCCTGACAGGCTGAGGGAGGTGAGGTTTGGCAGGCTGTGCACCATGTTAACTACGCCATGGTTGGTGATCTCCCAGCAGGAGTTCAGGCGCAGCGTGTGGGTGGTGTAGCCCTGCTTGGCGGTGAAGTAGGCCATGGCCGTGTCGGTCACATGATAGGCCTGCAAGCTGAGCTCCGACAGGTTGGGAAGGAGTTGAGAAATGGCGGCGATGGCGTCGTCTGCAACGTTGATGCAGTCGCTGACGCTGAGAGAGGTAAGCCGCGCATTCAGGCTGGACCACAGGCCGGCTTCTGTGAAATCATTGCAGCCGGAGAGTTCAAGGTGCATCAGACCCTGCATCTGTTCCAGCATCACCTGAAGAGTTCAGGACGGAGAGGCAATGTTATGTCAAGTAAACACACAACTGCAAATGCACAACTGGACCACAAAACCAGACATAAGTGTCAATTTTTGAAATTGAGATTTATACATCATCTGAAATCTGAATAAATAAGCTTTTCATTGGTGTATTGTTAGGATAGGACAGTATTTGGCTGAGATACAACTATTTGAAAATCTAGAATCTGAGGGTGAAAAAAACCCCTGAAATATTGAGAAAGTATTGTTGGCTATTGCTACAAATACACCCGTGACACTTATGACTACTTTTGTGGTCCGGGTTCACAAAACTTGATGAACATTCAGAGCATTATCCTGGAGCAGGGGTTTTCAAAGTTTCAGTTCCTAAACCCTCCTCAGCAATGCACATTTTGCATGTCTCCATTATTGGACAGAACTAGCTTGGGTAATTGAGTACTCTACTAAACAGATGATGAGTTGATACAACTGTATTAAATAAGGGAAACTTCTAAAATGTGAGAGGCTCCAGAAAAAAAAGTTTAAATACCCAGTTCCCACTACGTTAGCATGGCTTCCACTTATTTCTCTGTAAAAGCAATTCCTAACACTGTTAGAGTGTTGCAGGGAGGCCATTGAACTTATAAACTAATGGCTCTAATGGCTAAACATTCTCTAATGGCTATTTTTTGTTTTCACCATAAATTAACTTTCCCAAAAACGTTGAAGGAAATCTGTTCATAGAACATCATAATAACTGAGATTGCTGTCTTCAGTTACATCTAAAGTGTCAACATGCGTTATAGTTATCAGATGTGTTATAAATCCAAATGTATCATTGAAAATATTAAACCATGATTAAGCAAAAAGGGCAAAGCATATAGAAATCATAAATCCATAAGCTTGCTTTTAGCTTCTACTATTCTGCACAGAAAGCTACCCACTCGCATAATTAAAAAATGAACGGTCATTTCACTTTTCCTGTTCTCTGACTCACTCGTTTAAATTTGTCTTTATTAAACAGTTACATATATACATATGAGATTAAATATTTATGTTTGTTATTTCAGCTATTTCTGTAGTTGTAGATTATTGCTGCTGCTGCTGCAAGCAAATACAGGAACTTGCTACTGCCAAAGCATATGGCAATACAGTGCGGTGAGTGTTTAAGACATACTACTGCTGCACAATAGCATACAAAATAACCCGTAGCAGATCTATACAGGTGGAGCTGGGGAAAGTGGAGGGTTTCAGAGAAATTCAAAGTGCTCTGCTGCGAAAGGCTCAAGTGAATGCCAACCAGCCATTTAAAGGTAAACGTTCAAACTCATTGGCTGCGTACGCAACATGAACCAATCAGCTTGTGCCAAGTGATATAAGGCTGTGAATATAATCAGTTACGTTAACACCCATCAGCCTGCGCCATCTAGAGTTTCATAAAAAAAAAACTAGGCATTTACCCGGATGCATTGCCATACTGGCAATAGTCAGATGTAAACAACGGCGTTGATTGCATGGTTAATGTACTTCTAAATACGTTGTTCTGCAAATGTATGCTGTCTAAACAACAGAAAAATGTGGAAGCTGCTAAACCTTAAGCAGGAAAGGACGCAATATTTTGAGAAACTAAAGTTAATAGGTGGTAAAGACACGTACGAGCAGTATTGATGATTTTAGCCTAATATTTCACCTACCTGATTGGAAATGATAAGAACAAACAAGTATATTGTTGAGATTCTTGCCCTGGAAATCCTGGGTTAGTTTGGCCAACCACAAACGCCTTTTGTTCCTCTTTTTTGCACTTTTCTTCTTGATTTGTTATACCTTTTGGCAGTCTATATTACTCCAAATGTTTTTCCCCAAAACATGACAATAACTGGCCTTTTTCAATAGCAATAATCATCAAAATGTGCGAGTTCCGTTCGGTTCACTGGCATAGTTTACCTTCACCTGCCACCAATATGGCCGATTTACTTTGAAACCCAGCTGTGCATTGTAGACGAATGACATCCACTTGTTGCCAGTTGCAGACAAAAAAGCAAGTATACAAACTTTCGCAAAGTTAGTAATAGACATGGAAAATTATTCCTGTAACCGCGAGATTTGCACCCCAATGCCATCATGAACGCCCATGTTTTTCCATCGATTTTCCTCTTTTTAGACTGCAACACCAACGCAACAACTACAACAAAACTCAATACGTGGAATTACTGACCAAAGAGAAAGAATGGAAACAACCTGCGATGTATGGACACCCACTATTACTGTACAATATCACCGGTGAGTGACAGACAGTGTACGTGTTGCTTGTTGAGCCAAGTCCTTATGTCACAAAACAGACCCAATTTCAGTCATATGTCTGTTTGGCCAGATATGTAGTTACTATATTTTGCATGTGATTTCTGCTTCCTTTTAAATTAATGAGGGACATAATTATTAAATGTCAAAATGATTTCCTGTGGTAATCAACATTATGCTACAAATGCTGTCAATAGAGCCTTTAACACTCCTTCAATGCCACATTCTTCAATTTATACAACAAGCCAACATGGAAATAATAATAATAAAAATGGTGATACATATCTAAAGCACTTCCAATCGTTTGTCTTAAAGAAACTGAGGATTATTTTACCTTTTCTAATACTAGGCTAATTCCTAACTTGGGGTGCATTTCCCAAAAGCAACTATGTTCTTAAGTTCTGTAGTTACTAGTAGAGTTCAACTAAACTTGCGTCGGCTAACAATGTTTTTGGGAAACGCAACCCTGATCTACATTGGAAAATCTGACTGTATTCCTAAACAGAATGATTCATTGAGCTGGTCAAAAAAGATGGTCCAAAATCTATCCAGTGTCTTTATTAATTAATTCTTGAGATTAACAGCAAATGTTGTATTTAGATGGTCCACAACTAATGGATTGTGTGACCCCACTGACCTAGTTACTGAGCCAAAGATAAAAGGGAACAATGTGCACATTCTGTTTTTAATCACTTAAAGATTTCAGGGATGTCTTTTATTTATAACGAATGGCTGAAACAAAATGCAAATGAAAGAGCTAATTTCAGCAAGAAAAACAACTCTTGAAGGCAGGACTCTGCTCTCTTATTGAGCACTTGGTCATGATCCAAGCCTTGTGCTGTGATATCTGCCCTGCCCTATATAATTCACAAACAAGCCTGAGGTGCACTGTCCTCTCTCTCAGACAGAAGAAGCTCCACAGCCTCTGTCATTGCACATGCTGGTTTGCATATCTGAGGGGAAAAAAGCTTGGATGCCGTCACGAACAATTTGAGAGTTCACCATGGCAACAAAAGCCCAGTCCTAGAATAGCAACAGCATAGAGACAAGTGTGATGAGTGTGATCACTGCTGCATGTTCTTGCAAAACACATTTGTTTCTAACCATGTATGTTAGATGCTCCGACCACATTACCATCCAGCTAATTATTTAATCGTACTTAATAAGGGTGGGCGGTAAATGATGGGGATCTTAAAATCCAAGGAATTATTTTAAAGAGTAATCAGGGTTCAACACGTTTGAAATAATAAATATTTACAAATGGACCCCTTTCATAGACTGTGTTGACATGTTTCCACAGTTTATTTAAAATGCCATTCAAAAGTTTGGGATCAGTAAGATTTTTAAATGTTTTTTTTAATATGACTCTTATGCTCACCAAGGCTGCATTTCTTTAAACAAAAACACAGTAAAAACAGTAATATTGTGAAATATTATTACAATTTAAAATAACTGTTTTCTATTTAATATACTTTAAAATAGAATTTATTCCTGTGATGCAAAGCTAATTTTTCAGCATCATTACTCCAGTCTTTAGTGTCACATGATCCTTCAGAAATCATTCTAATATGCTGATTTATTATCAATTCTGGAAACATTGTGCTGCTTAATATTTTTTTGGAACCTATGATACTTTTTTAAGGATACTTTGATGGATAAAAAGTTAAAAAGACTGGTGTTTTTATTTTAAGTTTTATTTTTATTTTTTATTATTAATGTGTAAGCATTTGTGTTTGTCATTTATGTTTAATTTATAACTACTGGTTATTATTTTATAGATTTGTATGTGATCCCTTGGCTATGTTCTTGTACTGTCTGTTTAAGCATTAATAAATAAACAGTTAAAAAGAATAGCATTTATTCAAAACAGAAACCTTTTCTAACAATATAAGTCTTTACTAACACTTTTTATCAATTTAACACATTCTTGCTGAATAAAATATTGAATATTAACATTTGAAATTTCTTTCAAAAAAGAAAAGAAAAAAAATCACTGACGTCAGACTTTTGAACAGTAGTGTATATTGTTATAAAGACTTCTATTTTAAGTAAATGCTATTCTTTTCTTCTTCTTCTTCTTTTTAACAAAAAAAACTTTTCCCAACAATTATAATAAATCAGCATATTAGAATGAATTCTGAAGGATCATGTGACACTGAAGACTGGAGTCACAGAAATAAATTATATTTTAAAGTATATTAAATTTGAAAAACATTATTTTAGATTGCAATAATATTTACAGTTTTTTTCTGTATTTGTGATCCATAAATGCAGCCTTGATGAGCATAAGAAACTTCTTTAAAAAACATAAAAAAATCATACTGATCCCAAACTTTTAAACGCCAGTGTATATTTTCATTTTTAAAAAAGGTCATGCAATTTTATAAGTATACCTAATGTTATAGTACCATAAATCACAGAAACCAAGATGTTTTTCTAATACAGTGGCTGAGGGAATGATGACAAATGTGACATTCTCTCTTCTGACCAATGTAATCAATCTCTCAATATTTTTCCCTCTTTAGTAAAATTATAGAAATACTATTGTTGATTGTTTTATTTTGCTATTGGATCAAATCAAATACAAAAATTATATTTGTTGTATTTTCCATTCACCACTAGAAGTTTACCTGACTATGAGGACTTTTGCTTCTGAGAACCCCAAAAATGTAAAAAAAGGAGCCTACATTAAATGTAATTCATTTTATTGAATTAAAAAAGTGACTATCGCAAAGCAAAACGTTAGATAACTTAATAAGTCTGGCTTTGTTTTGTTGGAAGCAGTTTGCACTGCTTTTTTGTTGTTGTTGTTGTTGATAGATTTTTAGCTGTTTGCATGAAAATGATATCTGAATTGCTTGATAGTCAAATAAAAGACAGCATGACATTCTGGAAGCTATAATTACCTCAAGTCCCGCATCTGTTATAGTCGACCTCTTTAGACTGACAGACTTGACTCCCTTCTTCGACAGCGGATAGTTGTCGATGAACTCACAAATGTCCAAATCCGAGACCCCCACCAGACAGAAGGCCTGGAAGCCTCTGAGAGCAAAAGCCTGCAGGCTAACAAACTCCTTCTCCCCATTGAGCAGGATCGTGTAGAGTTCCTTGGCATGCAGAATGGGCGTCACACCTTCCCAGAACTTGGGCTGGTAGAGCACCTTCCGCCACGTCTTGCACACCTGGGCTAGAATGCACTTTTCTGCCGTGGTGAAGTACCACAAGAGCCGGTTCAGCACCTTCTCGTCCAGCACCAGTTGTCTCTCCAGCAGGGGCTTGGGAAATTGCCGGAGGGGAGGTTTGATGGCAGTCACGGGGCTCGTGTCCAGGTCCGGGCCCAGCAGTGAGGCCGCTGTGGGCAGGGGCTCCAGGTGATAGGGCAGGCTAGGGGGAGGCAAGATGGTGGGCACGGAGGACGACTGGCACAGGCGATTCTTGGCAGCTGGAGTGCCTTTAGTGATGCTGGCCGAACCGAGGCCGTTGGGCTGGGGGGGCAGCTTGACCATGCCGTTCCGCGTCACGCAGGGAGACTTGAGGTCGCTGGGAGTGGACATATTCAGCATTGGAAGCCTGCGAACAGACCAGAGTTGAATCATTCCTCTTAGATGGAATAACATCTTGACAGTGATATTAAAAATAGATTATTATGATTAAAAAAAAACAAAACAATGTTTTTTTATCACACATGCATAAATGTGATCACAGCTCTTAAGAAAGTGTTAATTTCTATGGCAGGGCTTAACAATAACAGTTTTTTCCAATCACAGATTTATACTTGCCCTGCCAACAATTTTCATCCATTTCACAGAGAAATATTTTTAGATAAATATTAGTATGTGTGTTTCTCTCTTCAGTAAACGTTACATTTTCTTAAAGTTTCTATCATTTTTGTTCTGAGGCTAAAAGTCAGCGTTTCAGCCCTCAGCTTTTTTACACCTTTGGTAAAAAGCACTTTAGCTGCTTATATATTTACATAATTTAACAACCATTTTCCACATATTTTGTAAAGGCTTAAGAGGGGTTTTAGCCCCACTATAACCTAATATTTGTAACAGTAGATGTAGATTCAAAAGGACAAATTAGATTTGTGTTTTAAATCCGATCTTTAAGACTGACTGTCTACTTGCTGTTATTTAGCAAGTAATTGGATCTGTTTGTTCAATATCTGATATATATACATTGATTGCCATAGTAAGCTATTATTACATTAGCTGGTTTTGTCTACAGACACAACCAGATAGTAAATGTCGGTATGGAAAGAGTGAGCAAAAACCTAGAAATGTGATCTTTGATACACGCTTTGATAGTAAACTAAGGAGGTGCATGACATAACATACGTGTCAGCTGCTTTACTGTATTACACACATCAATGCAGGTGTTCGCTCATGCACTCTCAGCCTCATTTATTATTCACAATGTAATTACATAGTTCACTGTATGCATTAAGTGTGAGTGAAAATTAGTAAATTACACTGCTGAGTAGAGACATTGCAGAACAAAGAAAAAGAATGAACCGTCCGTGAAACAGAAACAGTGACAGTAGGAAATATATTCTCTGAAACCAGCCGTCTTTTTAACACTCCGGTCCACCTTAAAACTTCCATGCAGGTGTGCGTGCTCTGTGCACTAATGCTTCGAGTGTAAAATGTCAATGAGTGTTGCTTGCTTTCAGACATTTTTCTCAATAAGCCCTGTCGTGACTATCTCCGCAGCTCAAACACTTATACCATAAACACCCTATAGTGATTTTGAATGCGGAATGATTAAAAGCAAATGAGATGGATTTACATAAAGACAAGCAGAAATGTTGATTTTGCATGAGAGTGTTTTGACTGAATGGCCACTAGACCTTCACAGGAGAACACAATGGTAAAAACTATGCAAATGCACAACTCATTTCACAGCTTTTGAAAACTAGTGGGGGAGAAGCACATCTAATTTGCTTCCCTAGGAAACCAAACACTAAAGAGCAGACCACAAACCCCATTTTCACCCACAGTCAAGAAGGTGGAGCTTTCTAAGATTACATCTGATCAACAGAGAATTACAGTAAGTGCTAGTGCAAGAATTAGAGAAAAAGGTCAAAACTATAATTAATTAAAATAGTGATTCATATCTAGGGCCACTTAAAGTGTTAACTGTCACTTTAATTAAAAAAATATATAACAAATACAATTAATGTAACCATTTTGAAGAAAAAAAGAACGTTTTGTTTTGGAGCAAGGATTTTGCCATCATTTTCTACAACATACACTTGTTTTCAAATGAAGACGAACTTGGAAGGAGTTTTTAGCCCTAATAATAAGTCCAACTGCTTATGCATTTAAGCCAATACAGCGAGGGGACTGAGCAGTACTACCGTGCTGTCAAACAATTAACTGCATCCAAACTAAAAGTTTTTGTTTGTGTGTGTAGTGTGTATATTTATCATGTATATATACACACATAACCTATATTTATTTTGGATGCGATTAATCGTTTGACAGCACTAGTTGTGAACCTGCTGGTTTGGGGCGAAGAGTGGGTTGGAAATAGTGTTGGACGACATGCTCAATTTTCATATCGTCCTATCGTCAGCCTGTGAGATTGCGGATAATTATTTACTTCGTTTCACTGGCCAAAACCAGCAACAGCCTAAGGCTAAAAGCAGCCTAATGTTTTTAATATGACTTAATTTGTATTTAACATGATAACAATTTAATAGAAACATTTACTAATTATAATGCTTACATTTCCTTAGTTCAAAAAGCAGTAACATTATCAAAGAACATCAGCCTAGCCTAGACGAGTTCATGCAAAACACTTGCGTTATAAGTGAAGCTATCTACACTAGTGTTGTCACGATAACAAAATTTTGACTTCGATACGATACTACTGAACCGATACTATGAAAAAAACATAGAACAACAGGAAAAGTAGTTGAATAATAGATGATCAAAATGCAGATTGTTATTTTATCTATTAAAACACAGCATTTCATCCCCCCTTGAAAAAAAAATATATAATAAAAATAAAATAATGCTACTACACAGGATTATGGTGAACAACTCCCGAGCCTACAGGTATGTAGAGATCTTTGCTATACTGGTAAGTTAGCTTATAATAAGCCAAGTCTTATTTCATGATATAGTAATTTTATTTCACATTTTGTTATGTTATCTTTCTTATTAACAATAAGAACCTAGATGCAAGTAAAAAAAACTAAAGGACAACTACAATAAAACAAAGACACAAATGAAATAAAAAGCCCTATGAAATCTGTTTTATTTTTTCCCAAATTTCATTTAAATATTTCTAGACTCTATTTTAATGGTTATATAAAATACATATTTATCAGAAAGAATGTATAATTAATTGAAATCATGCAGCTTGCAGAATTTAACAGCAATTTATTACAAGTCTGACAAAAATGACATGTTTTTAAGGGTCTACGAAATTAGTTGTAACATTTTTCTCAAATTTAGTTTGGTTTGTGAATCTCTGTTTTCCAGTAATTTTCTGGATTCTATTTTAATCGTTTCATTACATTTTAATAATCAAAAGCATGTCTAATGAATATATAAAGGATAATTAGATCTGATAAAGAATTAATTTATTACAGGATATTTATTTCTTTTTTTTTTCAGAAATACTGTGTTGTGTATTTACACATTTCTGGTAAATAAATTCTGATAAATATTTTTTTTCTGGTAAATATTCCTTAAACATTGTTTTAATAATATTTTTAGTAGTAGTAGTACTAGTAGGTATCGCGATACCTTTTAAGTACCGGTATATTGTGCAACACTAATCTACACTGTATGATGAATAAATCTCTTAAGCCACACTGCACACGTCTGCGGCGCATTACACTCCAACACGGCCACCCGAGCAGATAGCGGCCACTCTAGTAGTCAATGCTTGTGTTTATACCAGCCGCCCCGAAGCAAGCTTCTGAAGCATCCCAGAAGCAGCTCTCCATGTTACATCGCTAAACTTATGCGCCTAAGCCTCTTTTTGACGGATAATAATAATAATAATGATCTTCTTGCTATCGTCAAGGGCATTAGCAACAGGCGATATCTCTGACTATTGTCGACACATGATACTATCGTCTATCGGCACAACCCTAATCGGAAACTATACGTGTTGATATGGATACTCATCAAAACAGCCATTCTGATATAATTTTGTGTGCATTTGCTCAGGAAGATGTGAAACAAAATGTCGCTCTCACACTACACATCATGTTCTCCTGCAGTGAAACATACATCGTGGAACAAAGAGGAAACCGACAATGCGCCGACAGACAAGACAGAGCAGGTTACTTTTTGTATGAAACAAGGCCTCAGCTTTAAAATGTTGTTATTTTTCAAGAAATCCAAACAATAAATACTGTTTTGTGACAGACACAAACACAAAATAAACATGAATAGGTATCAGAACGTATTTTGCAACGTATATTTACAACTGCAGAAACACGTCAAAACACACAATTTTTCAAGTTTAAGTCCACCGAAGTTAATTAGTCTCTCATCTGATTTGTTTGTCAGACATAATGGTGGATTCTACGCTATGATTGGTCAGATCGCCTGTCAATCATGCTGTTGCAAAGGGTCAATCTGGTACTCACGCAATGTCTGAGTAGCACGCTGAAATCTCTTTTGCACTGTCTTGCGCTTGAATGGCTTAAAACACTGTAATGTTTAAAATAATAAGACGCATCATGAACAATATTGTATGAACCGTTGTCCACATTCACATCACATTGTTCCTTGTGTTTTGAAAACAATGCCACAATCAAAACATTGTGATGTAGACAGTTTGATGGTAGATATTCATCTAAATTATGGTGAAAGCCAATAACATTTGTGTATTCAAAAAGTACAGAAATGCTTGTATTACCTCACTGGTCAACAGAGCAATTCAAATCTGAGTCATCACACGCTGTGGTAAGGCAAGATGGCGGCGCCCTTGCTCCAAAAGCTTTAACAAACCATATTTCTTTCTTTAAAATGGTTACATTAATCATGTTTGTTCTATATTTTTATTAAAGTAGAAAACAGTTTACTAATAATGTAAACTTCACTTCCACTTTAAGCAACATTTTGACTTTAAGCTCACTTTCTGGCACCCCTTTAAAGGCCTATTTTAGGGTCAAGGTTGTAATTAGGTTAAGGTTGGTGTTGCATAAATATCTGTATGTGTGTTTTTTTTTGTCTGTGAAAAGAATTGAACACCATCTTCTGTTGTTCTTTTGTAGTTATTGTGTTAACATATTCAGTTCCTATTTAAGAAAAAACAAAATGTGTACATTTTGAGTTTGTTAATCAGTGTGAATAACACTTCGAATATATGTGCATATTTAAGAAACAAGACAGGTAGATTTCTGCAAGTGCTAGTAACGTCTCTCTTATTTCCTTTAGAAGTGTCACAACCTGATGAGATTTCATGAGAGGAAAATTGTATTAATAGCCATTTTAGTAAGATTAATAACAATGTTAAAGATTTGATATTGATGAAGGGGTGTTTGAGCCCTATTAATGGAAATGTAGGGGTACACAAAACAAAAATGCTTATGAAACGCCGTATTTAAACAAACGAATTAATGTTAAATGGTAGTATGCAAAGAGGAACAATTAGTT
Organism: Labeo calbasu; assembly: GCA_019740295.1. Taxonomy (NCBI): domain Eukaryota; kingdom Metazoa; phylum Chordata; class Actinopteri; order Cypriniformes; family Cyprinidae; genus Labeo; species Labeo calbasu. The sequence goes on from JAHKKF010516096.1 coordinate 81,479, forward strand.
TGAAGACAGAAAAATAGCACCTAAAATTAAGAATAACTATAAGTATCTCAGATAGCAGACATCTGCGTGATATGCACAAGGAAAAAAGCAAATGGAAAAGTCTAGCTAGTGGAAAGAGAGCGAATGAAACAGAAAGAGAGAGAGAGAGAAAAGGACCTGTTAGTGCAACTTCAGCACCAAGGAGAGCAACTGAACTGCCTGATGAAGCACATCAGAATGCCTTCAGCTACACTTCTGCACTGCAGAGGAGCGCTTTGGCCCACCAAGATGTGCCATTTGTGTGGGCAATGCAGTTGAGAGTTCTTAATAAAAATAGGAACCATTCAATAAGTTGGCTCAGGGAGGGCTAGTGGTCCTCCGCACTTGGACCAGAGATGCGATGTCAAACCATGTGCAGCAAATGTTCGAGTGGAGAGGGACAAGTGATATAAAAAAAAGATAGCTAGCTGACATATTTTGGACGGGGCTTGACGGGAACTTTCTGTACCGAGATATGTGCCAAGAAAGAAGCGGTGGCAGCTTGCCAAGGCCCCATCCATATGCTGTCTTTACCCTCCATTTCGGCACAAAATGTATAATTTTAAAGCAAAGAAGTAATTTGTGTTAAGGGTTGGGGTGTGAATCTATATTTAAAAGCATATTTTTGCATCACAATACACAATACTGTGTATATAATAATATATTTTTGCATCACAATACTGTGATATTGTCTAATAATAACTTTTCACATTAATAAGAAAACTAATTCACTCACACAGGAACTGTAGTATTAGATCTGTGTTAAAATAACTAGTATATATGTTGGTCAGCAGTTCTCTGACACAGTGACCCCTTGATGCGAAGGTCTAACTATAACCTCTGGCTGTGTACGCGTGGTGTTCTCATATTTCAGTCAACGTTTTTTTATACACGAAACAGTATTATGTTCAGGCAGTTAACACCTTATATATCTATATGTAGCTGCTTGCCATTAAAATTCTTAAGAACAATTTAAAATTCAAATGATCATTTAAAATTCAAATGCTGAAGCTGTGTGGTTCTTCTCTTCATATTCAGCACTAAAACAAATCAGTTCAGCTGTCGCCCCCATGAAGTTTTTGAAAAGGGGAAGTAGCCAGGGAAAACCTCCAGAAACACAGTTAAGCAGCAGTGTATTTGAAAGCGAGACATGGAAAGGGCATGGCTGCTGTCCAGATGGGTTCAAGGGAGTTCATCTGGATATACAGAAGGGAAAAAAAGCACCTCTTAAATAATTAGGGGGGTGTTTTAGAAACACACGGCTATAAATTGTGTCCGCATGCTGAGCGCCTTTCTACTTTTCCAAATAAAAGTGCCACACGTACAGAAGTTGTTTCTGAATCAAGCTGAGAGGATTAGAATAGCTAGAATTAGCTTATAGAAGATAAATTAACTACTTTGTTGCAAATAGATCAGTTAAATAACTGGTTAAACTTGTTTGTTTATCTTATTCTCATGCTTTTAGCTCTGGATGTTTTATATGATTTTATATGAGCTTTTAACTGTTCTTAAATACATTTGCAAACAATCTATAATGACGTCAAAATAAAGACTGGGTCAATCCCAAATTCAGGGAAGCGTCTAAGTACTTCCTTCCTTTCTGGGGATGATTATTGTTTGTTCATGAAACTGAAACTGAAAAAGAAATGTACTTTTTTCAAAATAACCTTTACAAATGTAACTAATTGCTTTTGGTTGAGTTCACATGGTAATAATAATCAGTCTTTCTGTAATTTCTTTGTAATTGTTTGTGAAATTTACTAGCAATATTTGAGTGAAAACTGTTTCACCACCTTTTTTTCAGTTTAATTTGTCTTACTTTCAAAGTATGTGTCTGTAAGGCCTTTTTGGAGCGTGAAAATATTGGTTCCCACCGACTTTCATTATATGGACAAAAACATTCTTTAGATATCTTCTTTAGCGTTTCGCAGATAAAAGAAAGTCATGCAAATTTGGAAAACATGAGGGTGAGTAAATGATGACTGTTCTTTTAAGGTCTTAAGGTCTTGGGAGGTCAGATGGTTAGATAATAGTTGGACTTTTGAGAGTATGTATAGTACAGTACAGTTCTAAACTCATGGAGATGTTTGGCCTGAAAGTTTTTCCTTTACAAACATGCCATTATAAAACATGTCATTTTGCAAATGCTTTCGAATACATGGGAACTGGTCTGGATCACTTGAGGGGCAAACCACTATAAACTTTCCAGAGCATTTTCCAAACAGTTGGCAGCGTGTTTGCATGGAGTAAATCCGTTCTCCCCTCTGCCACTTTGCAAGCCTTTTCAGTTTGCCTACAGGCACGGCCTCCTTACCCATGTTATTTGGATTTACTGACGAGGCACACAAGCCATATGACAACAAACAAGCAGAGAATGGAGCCCCGGCACTTCTGCCACGGACAGATGTGCGGTGCTTGGCACACAATGTGAGTGGGGGATGGGACGAGAAGCAACAGAGGACATGGGATAGTGGAAGCTCCTTGGAGTGGACAGGATTGACAGTGGTCTCTCTGAGAGGGATTTGCATGTTCAAAGCAACCCCGCCAATCTAGTCGTGTTCTCAGCGAGAGGTGGCTTAAGAGCACTTCTGAGACTTCCTCGGTGGAATTTCAAATTAAATTTTGGAAGTTAGATGAAGTTAAACCGAGTCTTTGGAAGTTTGTAAGTGGGACAACAGTATGAAATCTGCACTCTCTGAGGAATGGTTTCCACCCGACCATTACAGACTTTACAAATTATATTAATGTAAAAAGAAAATCTGCACCTGTGTCTGTTTTGTTCCTGGAAGAGCCGCCGCTAGCTAATGTATTGGTTCTTGGAGCATGGGTCCGACTGCAGTCGTACAAAAATAAATAAGGAATGAAATACAGTCTCTAAAACAGAGAAGCCAAAACGGCATCTTAACATAGTGCCAGCGGAAGACTTAAGGTTGACCGGAGAACATTTGTGACAAAACTCTTAGCACGGGTATATTTGTAGCAATAGCCAACAATACATTGTATGGGTCAAAATGATCAATTTTTCTTTTATGCCAAAAACCATCAGGATATTAAGTAAAGATCATGTTCCATGATGATATATTGTAAATTTTCTACCATAAATATATCAAAAGTTATTTTTTGATTAGTAATATGCATTGCTAAGAACTTTATTTGGACAACTTTATAGGTGTTTTTCTCAATATTTTGATTTTTTTGCACCCTCAGATTCCAGATTTTTAAATAGCTCAAATCTCATCCAAATATTGTCATATCCTTACAAACCCTACATCAATAGAAGGCTTATTTATTCAGCTTATTCATTCTATTTGACTGGTTTTGTGGTCACTTTTGAGGTGTTCCATGTGGGAAGCCAAATCTGTATAGGTTGTTAAACAGCAGACTTAGTAAGAAACTTAGCCACCGGCTAAAGGCACGTTCACACCAAAGATGATAACTTTTACGATAACTATATTAGTGTCCACACCAACAGAGCATTCTGATTAAGCATACACTGCCTTTATGTCATCTACCACTTTAAAGGGATAGTTCAATCAAAAATGAAAATTCTCTCATTAATTACTCACCCTTATGTCGTTCCAAACCTTTGTGCATCTTTGAAATACAAATTAAGATATTTTTGATGGAATCCGAGAGCTTTCTGACCCTGCATAGACAGCAACGCAACTACCACGATCAAATGGGACAGGAAAGAAAAGAAATTGTTGAATAAAGTCATTTTTTTTTGTTGTCTATGTGCACAAAAAGCATTTTCGTAGCTTCATAACATTACAGTTGAACCACTGATGTCCCATGGACTATTTTATTGATGTACTCACTAGGGCTAGACGATTAATCGAAAAGGAATTGAACCGAAATTCAGAATCTCTAACCGACGTAACTCGTACACAAGTGCCACATTTTAGATGCTATGTCAACGTTAACAGAATTTAAAATTTAACACACTGCGTCCCTCAACAATGTCAATTCCAAAACAGAGGACCAATCAGAAGACCACGGAGGCGGAGCAAGCCTTCCTAGCTTTTGTTTACAGTAGCAGGTTGGCATGGTAACTTTTGTATTTGACGGCAACATGACGGAGTAAGCATTCTGTGCTTTTTTTAAACCATTCCTGAGCACTGCATCTCGTGTTTTAGATGCAAAGACGTGTTTTGTGTGAACGGCCAAGAGCCTAGCGTAAATACTTGCACATACAGAGTGGCAGGACAAGATCGCTGAGAGAAGATCACATTCAACAACAAATAATGACTCAAATTCGCATCTATATCTATGGGGGCAAAAAAATAAATAATAATAATACAGTATAAAAACTAAAAATAATCATTCATTAATCATAATCGAGGTAAAACATTCAATTAATCGAGATTTTGATTTTAGGTCATATCGTCCAGCCCTAGTTCTTACTACCTTTCTGGGCCTTGAATGTGGCAGTTGCATTGCTGTCTATGCAGGGCCAGAAAGCTCTCAGACTTCATCAAAAATATCTTAATTTGTGATCTGAAGATGAACAAAGATCTTACAGATTTGGAACGACATGAGGATGAGTAATTAATGACAGAATGTTCCTTTTTTTTGGGTGAACTATCCCTTTAAATACTCAAGCTCTTCAAATCTGGTGGAACTGTCAAGTGTTTTTATCATTCACCAGCTGGAAAAAAAATAGTTCTGAAAGTCATTTCACCAATATTGTTCCTCTGTGACGACTATTAAACCTTTATAGGTACAGTTATCATCCTTGGTGTGAACTGCCCTTACAACTGACCTGAAGAAAGGGGGAAGCTCAGTATGAAAGTGAAGATGTGTAATCTACACTCTCTCAGTGAGGATAGTGTACGCTACGCTGTCAACACTGAGTGGGCCTCCACACATGCTCACTTTCACCCATGATATTAGTTACAGCTTTGGCTGCTATCGCTAATCTTATTCCTGACAAACTATTAAGGAAACATCTGTCACTGTTAATACTTCATCCAGATCTTCATTTTAATGTTTTCAGAACCAACAGCCTTATGGACAGCGGTTCAACACGTGGTGTGGTTTTGCTTTTGGCAACCTCAGTCCCGACTTTTTGATCCCGCCCCCCCTCATGTTGCTTCCTGTTAAGTCTCTACTGTCCTATATAATAAAGGCAAAAATACTAAAAATAAATCTTACATTTAAAAAATTTAAAATGTAATAATACTGAGCAAAGGCCAGATTTAAGTGCCCATATTGGATCTCTCTCCCTCTCGCTTGCTCACAAACACAACAGCTGTCGTTTAGAAATTTTCAGAATGGAATAACAGCTTACTAAGTACTGAAATATGTGAGGCATAAACTGTATAAATCCTGCTATTTTTACTTAATTGTAAGTGAAATTACTGCATGACAAATATTTTGTATTGTAGTATTTTCGAATGACCTCATTATGATCTAATCAGCTCTTAAATAAAAATTATTTCATATTTTAGTTCATTTTTGTAAATATCTTAGCATTTGCTGTACAATTACGTAACTCAAGAAAGAAACATTGACCATAATGCTGTTAATATTGCTGATATCATGAAATTAATCACACTAAAAATAAAAAGTCAAGTAAAGCACATTGCATTGTGTCCAGTAAGCTTATATTCCAGTAAGCTGGTATTCTGTTCATTCCTGGCAAATGTAGTGGGTCATCCAAGTATGCATACAGGAAATATGCCCACTTATCTCACAATACTATGTTCAGCGGTAATGGTGAGTGTATTATTATCGTACGCTTTCCTAAACATAGCCTAACTCTCATTAACTCGCTGATGTTTTTAAATCAGACTAGTAGGCCTAATCACTAAGGGTCTTCCAAGCTTCTAAACAGCTTAGGAGAATCAATCCCTGGCTAGACCTTTTAAGAAATCCTACAGGCCTAACAGTCGAGCTTGTATAGTGAGAGGTGTGTCTTCATTTGCAGCCAGAGCATGTGCTTTCAGTAAAGCTTCATCCCTCAGCATCACAAAATTATGTCATTTAATCACCATTCTGTTGCTCTAAACCTTCAATTCACTGTTAATGTGTGGACAAAACGAGAAACATATTTGCTGTTCCACAATAATAAAGTCATACAGGTTTGGAGAACATAAGGGTGAGTAAATGATGACAGAATTTTCATTTTGGGTGAATATCCCTTTAAATCCCTGTCGTCGTATAACACTGCACAGAGAGCAACCTTGGCGCCAAGTGTGGAATCATGCAGTTGTCTAAATATTAACAAACACTCGACAGGGCCTTGTGGCGTTGTGTAAACGCCGTTGCCGTTTATCGAACAAAACATTTGCCGGTTACATCATGACAACGGCGAGAAACGCGGAGGATAACGTGTGTATCTCGACCTCAGAAAGACGGACAGGTGACGTCATGTACATGAGGAATATTCAGCATCCCATAAGCGAGACAAAGGCTGTCTCAAAACCTAGTGAGCTGCCTACCTGGGCATCACATGGAATGGTCTTCATTAATCAGTGATGCTGTCTCGTTTTCCAGTTAAAATAATATAAATGTAGCTGAAAAGCTTGAATTCAGTTTATTACCCCTTTCTCAAACAGTGAATCCTAGTTTTAAGCATAATTCTAACAAACTTAAGTGAGGTTTAAGTGAACCAAACTGTTTGTCAACGGGAAGAAAAACAAACCCATATTCATATTAGTATATTTATCTTGTTTTTGTTTTTTTTTTTTGCTTGAAAACGTGACCGTAGTAATGACATATTGCGTGTAGCAATGTATATTTTTAGGCAGCATTCGCCCGTGATGTACAAAAATGCTGCCTAGGTAGGCAGCACACTAGGTTTAGAGACACAGCCAAAGACATGCACGTTCACCCGAGCGGTATTAATGTTGCATTCTCGTTTCCTTGTCCTTTCCTCTTTTTTTAGATCAGCACTATTGACCCTCTTGCTATCAGTGCTTGTTCCCCGGGGACAATTGTTATTACCAGTCGCTGATATCCTGGTTTTTCTTGAATCCTTTGCGTCAAACGCCATCTAAGCTTGATCAAAACATGCATCACGTTAAAGAATAATGGGCTGTATTAATAGTCGATTCTCTTACCTTTCTTTCATATGCAGCTCACACGACCATTAATCCATCATAAATCAGATCTCGCTGCCTGACTCGATCGCGTTTCCCACAACGTTGCAGGACGCATGAGGGAAAATAAATAAATATACCAGTAGCAGCAGCAGCAGCAGCCCTGCCCGTTATTTCCTTGCGGAGGTGATGATAATTTGATATGTCGATGTTGCCATAGAGATGTAAACCTTTCTCAGTACCAAACCCCGTAAAATATCACTTCACATGTGTATGGAAGGAAATATTAAACAAGTGAATTAATGCCCTAGCCTAAAATAACAACCCGTTCATTCTGTTTCTCCACACAAAGCTTGCCTCCCACTCGCTGTCTCTTTCTCTCTCACATGCACACGCACACAAAACAGACCAATCCCATTTAAAGAGATAGCAGCAAAAATATCAATAATGCATCGCTTTGGGCTGGTGAGCATTGAATGTTTTGTGAGCGTTGGTTGTAACTCTTCCGTATGAGAAAGATGAAGGCATTGTTTCATTATGTAACCACATATTTACATGCGTTTTTGAAGATGCATACATGCATAATATATTACACAATGGACCACAATGTTATTAATCTTCAAATGGCAGGTAGAAGCTTTCCGTAAGTGTTGATATTTAGTATAGTTATTAGTGTTCAGTGTTGTTCGTTTGTCCATGTTCATGGACAGTATATGTGATAGATGTGGAAATTTTGTTGTTGCTGCTGCATATTAGCAAAATTGACATTTCATATTTAAAAAGTCTATATATGTCTATTGTTAAATATGTGCAGCACAACTCACACAGAAGTTACAAGCAGGCCAAATATCTTTCTGTTGGTTAATATGACCAACTTGTACCTGTTCCAGAATCCTAGTGTCTTTCACCATCACAAGTTTGCTTGGATTTCTACTGAAATTCACTGAACATCTCTAAATGTAACATTAAATTGTGTAAAAAATGAAAACATCAATTTTATTATGCATATCTGAATGCTTATTTACATTTTGTTTAATGACATATTTCACGTCTCCCTGCAATGTATGCCTGATCCACTCCCTTTTTTACCAGACCAGTTTTTAGTCTGTGCATTTTGATGTAACAGATGCTTTGACTTCTTTAAGAACTATTTTAATTGGCAGGTAAGAAATATATAAGCCATTTGTGTCTGAAAGGCAAGTTACTTGTTCTTAACTTAAAATTAACTTTGAATTTTGAATGAAAGCAGTATCACACCTGCAGTTTTGTTGTTGGTCTGAATATGATCATTGCCTATGATGGCCTTGTGCCTTCAGAAGCTCATTTTTAAAATGCATGACCAATTTTGAGTATGACGTTGTTTGACTAAACAATATGAGTGAATATATACAGTATGTTTACTGTCTTTGCTTTTCTAAAATCAAACCAAAACATAATTATTGATTATTTTTGGGGGGTGAAGTCATCTGAATCTGTTAAATGAACTTATTATAAAAGTTATACTTATTATTTAAGTGACTAATATACATTCTGTATCATTTAAGGACACTGTGGAGTGCATCAGCAGATTGTTTGACTCATGCACACTCCAATCAGTCATTTCAGCATTGCCCAGAGGCATAGGATGTATCCGACGCCCATTTTAGCTGCCATTACATAACATCATACTGGCTTCAGTGCTCAGCCAAGAAGTCTGCATCTCCTGCAGCAGTTGTTTGGATAAAATTTCTGCCGAGTACCAGCTAGACCCTCTCACAGACCGCTTTACACCTTTTGATCAGCAGGTCTGTCAAATGGCTGCCGGTGAGCTGCAGCGTGGGGCTGTACTGCTCGGCCGCAAGAATTCTTCGGTGCTACCTTTACTCGTTATGCATGCTGAGCGCATCCCGTGTCAGCCTCCACACGGAGTCAGAGAGCTAGAGAGCTATCTATTTATAGCCTGCTCACTTGCTCCCACCCACTCCCAGCCTCCCTCATTGGACAGAGCCCGCACAACAAATGAAGAAATCCTATATGCCTATTAGGATCCTACTCAGTCCTTCAGCATAAATAATGGAGGGATTTTGGTGTGGGGAGAAGAAGTGCACCTTCTTAATAATGCATGAACATTGGGGCAACTGTGCTTCGCTCTTCCGACGGACGAGGGTGGGGTGGATGGGCATGTGACTGTATTGTGTTCAATCATCTATTTAGGGTATAGAGTCTCACTAGCCATCTGGCATACTGAATTTGTTTCTTTAGTAGGTTGCCCTGGGGAGTTGCTTAGCTCTCTTAAATGGAGAAGGAAGTAGTGTTGTTCTTAATCTAGTTTTCTCACATTTCCTTCTCTGGATTGCTTGTTTTTGTTGTCCTCTAAATGGAAGGGCCCCTCTCGGTCTCTCCGTGGCTGGCACCAATCTCATCAGTCATGACTTCATGCCATACAAAGGATTCCCTCACAATCAGGCCCCGTCCTTGCAGACTCGACTCACCGTTGGTGTGCATGTCTGTGTACTTTAACTGCAGGTTTAGGGAATCTCATAAAGATGTGCTTACCCTGGATTATTGTACAAAGCAGCACAGAGAGGGAGACGGTTATGGTTTTATGGCATGTCAATAAAAACGAGGTATGCGAGGGACCAAGTTATAACTGCCAAAACTTGATATTTTCCACCTTCTGCTTCTGTTCTCCATAATTTCCCTTAAACCAGCACTTGCGAATTTGTCAGGAAAATTCAGTGATGTGGTCCAGGTTTTCTTAGCAGAACTATGCGTAGTTGATAAAGCAACCAAAAGGTAATTCATAATCAATATTTCACCACTGTAGTGCCATATTTATAAAAAGAGTTAATCATCCATATATTATTTCAGTTCAAATTGACAAATAAAAAGTTGTTAAATGTGACAGTAAATATGAATTTGATAAATAATTTTTTAAATCCAACAGTTAAATTGCATCCTTTATCTATTAGTCAATCAAGTTACAGGGGTTATGAAGTACCTTTGTTGTTTTATTTTGTACGATTCTCTGAGGTCCACTTATAATGTTACCAAGATTTTTACATTAAAAACATCATAATTTAGAATAAGCTATTTTCTGTCCGGTTTTGTACCTCCTCATCAAAATGCTCTGTTTGAATACTTGTGATGGACTGTAGACTCGGAAGTAAATGCCCACTGCTATAATTGGTTAAAGGGGTCATATGATGTTACTAAAAAAAAGACATTATTTTGTGTATTTGGTGTAATGCAACGTGTTTACGTGGTTTGAGGTTTAAAAAATATTATTTTCCACATACTGTACATTATTGTTGTTCTTCTCTGCCCTGCCTTTCTGAAACGTGCCAATTTTTCCAAAGCTCATCATTCTGAAAAGCGCGGTGTGCTCTGATTAGCCAGCTATCCAGTGCATTGTGATTGGCCAAATACCTCAAGCGTGTAACGCCCCTTACCATGTTGTGATGCGTGTCCCAGCGCGACGAGACAAAGACAATAAAACCCATTATAAATGAGACATTTGTTGCATCCAGTGAGGACATAATTACTGATTATAATGACTCATACTCTTTTTAAGCATTGCGTTGCGTCACGATGCGTGAACATAACACCATGTCTGCATTTGTAATCGTAGAAACACACTACCCTACACTGCTCAAAACTCACATTTGAATAGCCACTAGCAAATTCTTTAAATATGAAAACGTACTTACAGGCTGTGAGTCAGAAGTGCCAGACTGTCCTTGCAAAGTTGGAATTGCCCCACTTTATAGTGTGCACATTGTAGGCTACTCTCTCAGGTTCAGGAAACAGTCCCCTGTAAAATGCGCTGCACATACTTGAATATTTGCGTTGTACAGTTCTGGAACAGTGTTGTAAATATAACTTAACCACTGATTTCTAGTTGTGTACTCATTTGGAAGGCCAACAAAGTACTTACGCTTTTACAATGAAACACACAGCATGGCGGCGGATGCGACAATACTACAGCAAGAATAAAAGTTACACCTTCTTTTTTTTATTTGTGTATACATTTGGGCGTTGTTATGTAAATCTCCCTACACCGTGATGTAGACATGTGGCGGCATGTTTGAATGAGTCGTTTTAGAAAGGTGTGGCTGAGTCTCAACTTTTATAAAGAATATCTCTTTGGGTTTGAGACTTTAATCTTTGCAACTTTACAGATGTTATATATGCACAAACAGCTTGTAACAAAGACAAAGGAAAACATGAAATCGCATCATATGACCCCTTTAACAGTTGTGTATGTTTGACAGCCTACAATACATCCTTCACAGATGGACGCTGCTGTGATTTAGGTCAAAAATGCATAAATACTCAGTATACATCAAACGACCTGTAATAACAGACAAAGCAATAGTGACAATGTAATAAAAACAGTAACTCACACTTGTGGAGTGCATCATGACTGTCGGATCCAATGTAGTCAGCAAAACATTGTCTTTTTTTTCCTGAAAAACCTGCGTTGAATTGTGTATTGTCCGTAAAAGAATCTGCGGTAAACTGAAGTGAACAAAGGACCAGGTTCTTACGGACATGGTCTGGAACTACATTAAAAATTAAGTTATTCAAATAAAGTTTATAGTTTGGTTTATGTGTAGACCTCGTCGTTTACCCATTACATGCATAAATCGGTGGGCGGGGCTAAACAGGCAGTGATGTACAAGCAGGTGTTCATCTTCTTTTGTGGAGGCGGTGTTTAGCCACACTATAACATCATAAAGTGCCACATTCCACAACCTGTCGTTTTGGCAGATTGGCTTCAATATAAATCATCAGGTCATGCGCATCTCATCAGTAAAGCCGGTTCTGTGATTAGTAGTAAATCTACATCACGTGCGTTCAGCTGGAGCACTAATTAATACACAGAGCCTTAAATCACTGACAAGCTACGCAATATCGCGTTCATAATCGCAGATAAATCACATTCGATTATAAACGCGATTTTGCGTAGCTTGTCAGTGATTCACGGCTCTGTGTACAGAATGTTTTTATAGTACAATGACCTCTTATATGTCAAAAGATCAAGAGAATTCTGATTTCTCAGTTCATGACCCCTTAAAATGCAATTCATGGGAGAGCCAAAGAATTACTGACTGAATTTTAAAGGGATAGTTCAACTAAAAATGAACATTCTCTCATCATTTTCTGCCTTTCCAGTGAAAATCCAGGTAACCAAAACGTTGCTGCATTGTGTAATTATGCAAAAATCAAAGTACAGAGAGTAGGAGACAGCTGAAAGTGCTTCTGTCATTTGCACAGTCAAATCAATCCACCAACGGTAAACTGTGGTGAGGAGAGTTGTGATAACAGAGTAAACCTGAGAGTGAGTTTGACAATCAGTATGTGTTAATCTTACAAATATCTGCAGGATATTTAAACCATATGAAAATGACTGCAACCGTTTACAAAAAGTAATTTTTGTGAGTCAGGACAAAGGAAAGGGAATCTCAGCTAGGTTAAATAAAAATGATTCATGTAATGTAATGTAATGTAGTGATGTATATATATACATAAGCCATCTCGGTCAAAATTGAGATAATGATACTGAGTGAATGCTCCTGACACGTAGTATACGTCCTTAAAATACTTTTACTTCAATCTCGCTAAATTCCGGCCTCAGCCCAATCAGAAGTACCAGCACTTACATAGAAACCTATACAAAGTAGCCAGAAAGAAATGCTAATTTTAAAGAAATACGTCAGAACTCTTCATATATATATACACACATTTTATATATGCATGTTTTTGGAAACTCCTGAGTTGCTCCAATTTGATTAAGGCAAACACAGCATACATGTCTTTATTGTGGACTTTGTATTTTCCCCATTTTGTTAAAATTAGTTTAAAAAAATGCATTTTTCTTTTATCAGCAGATGAAGGCTTTTGTGAATAGTCCAGTATATCATACTTGAGAGACGTGGCGCGATTCATAAAGCAGGATTTCAAACTGTCTGTGTATTTTTCTTTTTTTTTTTTTTTTTTTTTTTTATGTAGCAAGGGTCAACAACAACCAATCAGATTGCTCTCCACTCAAGCCTCGCCTTCCATCCAGATGTCACCACAGGCCTGAACAGCTGTAACGATGACTATAGGCTGGGTGTGGAACGTGTTCAATTCAGCAATTCTCTGAATTAAAGCAAACCTCATGGGTGAGGTAATGCAACTGTCCATTGAATAATAAAGCAATCAAAGCAAGGGCGCAGTGTATTAGTGTATTAGAGTGTATAGATCCTACTGTAGCACGCCAGCCCTCTTCCATGTGTCCTGTGTACTTTAATCACTTAGGAGGCAGATTTGGGAAATAAAAATGTGTTGCATTGCATCACATCACTCTTTGTGACATAACAGCAATTTGATTTGCATGGCCTTGTACTTTCACCATGACTTAGAGACTGATCAGCTTGCAAGTCCAGCAACATGCTGCACTGCGGATGACTCAGCCACAGCTGTTGCCATAGAAACCAGCCTCCTTTGCAATCAGTCTCTTAGTAACAGTGTTGTTGCCAAGTAACCGTATGTGAGAGTGTGTGTGTGTGTTTGTGTTTATTGAGTTACATTCAGATTTCTATGTGAGGGCTTGTGAATCACTGCGTCGCCATTATTGCCCGCTCCAATCGCTCTGAAGACCTCTGCTTGACGTAACAAACACATAAACAAAACGCTGTTGCACAAATAGAAAAAAAATAATCATATGACTATCAGCTAAACAGAGAGTTTGGACCACTTCAGGGATAAAAAAAAGTATTAATTTAACTACAAATAATATTTAGAGTTGGCTGTAATATGTAATCACTGAAAACGAATGCAGATGTGGTTTTGTTGTTGTTATCACAATACTTTAAACAAAAACTGAATATAGTTAAAATGCTAAGTTTTCTAATTATTGATTCTAAGGCCATATCCACACTAATACATTTTCGCTTGAAGACACATCTCTTTCTCTCGGTTTTAGACTGCCCTGTCTACACTAGTGCGTTTTCGTTTTCAAACTGTGTTTTAAAATGAAAACGATTCTGTTCTACACTGGCATTTTTGCTGCATTTCAGAAACGATCTCAGGGGCCGTTTACCAGCAACATTTTTAGTCAAAAACAGGAAACTTTTTTATGCATTTTGTCTGTTCGTTTACACAACTACGGCATTTTGGGGAATAAAAAAACGCATAACTTTGAAAACGGGTTTCAATGTGCAAGTTTTTAAAAACGCCACCGTTATCGTTTCCATGTAAACACCCAATATGGGAATCTTTGAAAATGATGTGACGTCATATGCGTGCGTAGTAATGTGTTAGGTATGTAGTCATGCACAGTGTTGATTTTACTTCCCTACAGGTACTGTTTACTAACAAGGTGACAGCGCCAACTAATAGCCTGGCATACGTAATACAGCGTTTTTGGCAGATATGTGTAAACACGAGGGAACAACTTTTCCGTTTTTGACTACATCATTGTCGTGTAAACGTAGCCTCAGTCCACACAACACAACACACTACACAAAAACGCATGTCATTTCACCATTCATAATGAGCACGTTATTGTTATTGTTTATACGGTTGTCAAGGATACGCAGAGCGAATGTGTGGGCAGTCACGCCAATGTTTTCAAAAGAGTCCGTTTTGGCCCGTTTACACTGAAACGCAACCCGGAGTTTGCAAGCTAAAACGGGGTCTGCAGCATTTTCGAAAGTCTCTGTTTTCAAGGGTCGAAATAATGTAAACGACAGTCATAACCATAGCAAAAGTTATTAGTTTTAAAGTAAAACAGACTACTGTAAACGTAGCCTGTGACAACAGTTAACAGAAAGTACTGTACTGTTAATACTAAATTTGCTATTAGATCTTAGGTCCCTTATGCATAAGGCAATGGTGACATCAGAACAGAAATATAATCATTAATAAACACTGAAGCTCAAATGTGTGACTTTTTGTTTCCCAAATTTGGTGCTAAATTAAAGGGCTAGTTCACCCAATAAAGTTGTTATTTTTGTTTTCTTTGCACACAAAAAGTATTCTCGTAGCTTTATAATAATACCCCTGATGTCACATGGACTAATTTAACGATGTTCTTACTACCTTTCTGGGCCTTGAACATGTCAGTTGTGTTGCTGTCTATGCAGGGTCAGAAAGCTCTTAGATTTCATAAAAAAAAATCTTAGTTTGTGTTCTGAAGATGAACAAAGTTCTTACGGGTTTGGAGCGACATAAGGGTGAGTAATTAATGACAGAATTTTCATTTTTGGTTGAGCTATCCCTTTAAATCTGCCCAAACTTTCATTTTAAATGAACTATAGATGATACATATTGTCACTATCCACAATACACATTGTTGCATTTTTGTATTGCGATATATTGTAACACGACATGTTGTTACACCCCTAGCTACCTGCATTTTCAGATGTTTTTTTATCCAGAGTTTGGTGTTGTCGTGACAATTCGTTGTCTATGGAACCAAGGAGCTGAATTCAAATGTGTCGATAAATGCACTCAATGTCAAGCAGCGCCTCAAAACGATGTTAACAACGTAACTAAACACATTTTGTGTAGGGATTGAGAGGGTGGCAATTAACAAGCGATGTACAGCATGAGGGGTTGAATAAGGATGAGATGCGGGGCCCCTGCTCAACAGACAATGCAGATCTCTCAGCACTCGGTTGTTCATTCATACCGGCTGCAGCAGCCCACCCACAAGCCGCTCCACCTACAACAGGAGCCCCTCTCCAGCTTGATTGACGTCATTGCTGACGCACAGGGCCCGGAGTGGCCCGCAGATCAAAGGCAGCCACGCGCAAGCCTGAAAAGGAAGTATTTTTAGCTGGCACTGAGAGGGGGGGTGGAGGGGGTAGCGACTGGTCTTTGTCTAGCCCCCTTAAACAGCATATGCAGCATTGTGCTCCTCTTTTCTCCCCTCAATCTGTCATTCCTCTCCATTCCCTATCTGTTTTGCTCAAGGATGTCAAACCACAATCTGTACGTCTACCAGTTTGGCTTCATTTTGTCCTCAGTAACAAGTTACGGGGAAAACATAATCCTAATGCTCTCTCACTATTTATTTCCACAGCTGCCATGTAAGGGATTTAATGCGTTTTCTGTCTGGTGTTCAAAATCGTGATGGTCACTGACATCACATAGGATGATGGTTGTGTGCAAATGCTCCTGATGGTTTATCAAAAGCCTTTAGTGTGTGTTGTATGGCTGATACACAGGGTGTTGTTTATCACCGCTGAAGCGGACAGAATGGGGACGTGCTGAGAGCGTGCATTGGTGTGTCTGAATTAGTATTTGTCTACTAAATGACTACATTTTTCTGGTGTGTTCCGTATAGCTGCTCTGTCAGCATTTGCACAAGTGTGTGTGTCCATGGGGGGAAGTGAACACAACTAGAGTGCTGAACAAACTGTGGCTTTACATTAGGGGTTAGAGTTTAAAGGAGAAGTCCACTTCCAGAACAAAAATTGACAGATAATGTACATGTCTTTCTTTCTTCAGCCGTAAAGAAATTATGTTTTTTGAGGGAAACATTTCAGGATTTTTCTCCATATAATGGACTGATATGGTGCACTGAGTTTGAACTTCCAAAATGCAATTTAATGTGGCTTCAAACGATCCCAAATGCGGTTGTAAGCGATCCCAGCTGAGGAAGAAGGATCTTATTTTCATAAAAATAATACAATTTATATACTTTTTAATGTCAAACGCCCGTCTTGTCTTACTCTGCCTAAACTGTTTTTTCTGGTTCGTGACAGAGTATGTTGAAAAATAATTCCCAGCTCATGTTCTCCCTCAACTTTGCCTTATATCGCTGTTTTACCTTTTCTGTTAAGGGTGTTTGATCTTCTTTGCATGTTCACTTTGCATAGACTGGGTCAGTACTTCTGTAGTGATGTAGGATGATTTTGAAATGGTTTTTGAAGTTGAGGGAGAAAATACGATTGGAGTTTTTCGACATACCCTAACTGTCTTGAAACAGAATACACAGAGTTCAAGGAGAGCAAGACAAGACGAGCATTTGAGATTAAAAAGTATTTAAATTGTTTGGTTTTTTTTATGAAATGACTGATCATTTCACTAGATAAGACCCTTCTTCCTCTGTTGGGATCATTTACAACCGCATTTGGGATAGTTTGAAGCCGCATTTAAACTGCATTTTGGAAGTTCAAAATCAGGGCACCATACCAGTCCATGAGTTTGTTGTTGTGTGTTGTTGCAACTCTTGCAAGAAATGATGGTCCTCGGTGCTTCTACACCACTTTTCACACAAATTTGACAGTTGACTGGACACAATGGTTTATATAGATGGATTACTGTAGTTCTATCATGAAAATACTGGAAGATTTTACCATGGTAATGGATATGACAATGTTAATGTATTTGGCCTTGGTGGAACAGATCTGTTACACTGCTGCTGCTGTTAGTTATTGCTGTTGTTGTAGATTACTGCTGCTCCTGCTGCAAAGCAAGTACAAGAACTTGCTACTGCCATTACATAGCGATACACTGCTGTGAGTATTTAAGACATACTGCTGCTGCACAAATAGGATATAATAATCCGCAGCAGATCTGTACAGGTGGAGCTGGGGAAGGTAGAGGGTTTCAGAGGAACTATGAGCATGTGCTGCGAAATGCTGTAGTGAATGCTAACCAGCCATTTAAATGTCAAGCAGTGAGTTCACTGCGTATGCAACATGAACCAGTCAGCTTGTGCCATGTAGTTTAACGCTGTGAATATTATCCATTTGCGTTAACAACCCATCAGCCTGCGCCATCTAGAGTTTCATGACAGAACTTGGCATTTATGCATGGTTTTTGAAGCATCAACTGATTTTCTAAAATGTTCTTATGTGTATGTGTTTGATTCACTAAAACGATCCGGTTCTTAAGAATCATACAGGTGTGCAACTACACTAATTGTGCTGTATGTTTTGATTCTTTAGAAAGAACCGACTCTTGCGAATCAATTGTTCTTAATCAGACTACATTGAGGTGCGCTGACCTTCCCAAAAGCATCGTTAGCTATGGTTGCTAGTTCTTTGGGGGGGCTCTGCCCCCAATGAGGGTATAATAATAAAAAATTATAATGACTATTGACTAATAGGGGCGGTTTACTAAACTTATTGCAGTATTCCACCGTATTGCCTAGATAGATATAACACTGGAGTACTGAATAAGCCAAACACAAGTCTTACTGATCTCACACACACACCTGTTTACTGTACAGACACAAAATTTTACTGTTTGCATTTCTAGTACAACCCCCTTTCTTTAGCTCTTATATGCAAACCTCTTTGCCACATGCACTGTAATATGTATTATATTGAAAGTTAAATTTCCAAATGAAAATGGCAACATGCTCGTTTTATAAAGTATGCCTATATATGTGCTTCATTTTCACTGGAGGAAACAGCTGTGGTGTGATGAGGGGTGAACGCAGCGAAAACTTTACAGTAGATGCGGAACCGATTGCTCCCTCTTGATATTTTGTGAATTGTATTTATGACAAATAACTGCACAGATGTAGATATTATAACAATCTATCGATAAACACACACCTTGTCCTCTGTTTCTCGCTCTGCTCCGCTGTGGTCTGGGGATTGAAGAACGCGCTAAAAGACGGGGAGGAGCCGATGTCTGCCGCCGTTTTCATATGAAATTTAAAAGGGACTGAGGCGATCACGAATTCGTGTACCGTTTATGGAGCTGATCGCTATATTTTTAGGGGGACTCAGTAGTCATTTTAAGGGGGACATTTTAAGGGGGATATATAGCCCCCCGCCCCTAAAAATGGCCTAGCGACGCCCATGATAAGAGCCATTCGTTCGTGAATTTTATCATTAACTCAGTTTCGATCTCTGACAAAGCAATTCACAGTACAAATAGAATCCCATCAAGCTTGAATTTTTTGAATTTATTACATTTTAAAAGCATCCTAAAAAGAAACAGTTTAAGTTACAAATAATTATATCTGATGAAGAAAGAAACACTATGAGATGGCTGAGGTAGAGTGTATTACTGCCCTGGTGAATAAAACAGCATATGCTGGTAGGTAGGTTTTGATGCTGGGATGCTGGTTAGGTAGGTTTTGATGCTGGTTTAAGCTGGTCCTTAGCTGGTGTATGCTGGTCCTTTGCTGGTTTATGCTGGTCCTTAGCTGGTCATGTTGCTGGTCAAAGACCAGCATAAACCAGCAAAGGATCAGCATATGCTGGTCTTCTCAACAGAGTGGAATTGGAGAAACTATGTTAATAATTTTCCTCTCAGTTCCAGACTCTAGATTTATGTTTTGCAACCCACTCATGTTGAGGAAAAACAGACAAATTTTTATGGCTATCTGAGTCCTCCTTGTGGCTGTTGTAGTGGTACTACATCAAGGGCTCCTAGTGTTGTATCTCTAACATTGACCTTATTTTCGGTTGTGTCAGTAGTATCCTCAAACACCACAGTAATTCAGAGTAACTCAGAAATTCATTCTCTTTTTATTTAATAGTGGTTCTACAGAAATGTCCACTTTTGGCATGGCAAGATGTCTTAAAATGTATTTCTTTTTCTTTTACATTAGATTACCTTCTGCCTTTATGAATACATATAAATAAGAGCTTAATGATTTAAAAAAAAATTGTCACTGGTGTTACCTTCTTTGGCAATATTAAATGTTTTTATGAAATATTATTTCTCGATATTTTCAGCACATGTAGTCAGAGTTACAGAAAAATAATGAAAAAAGGCAAGAAATAAGGAGACTGTGTTTTATTTAATGTGATAGAAAAAACACAGTAACACCAGTGACACAATAAATCACCTGTGAGGTAGAGTGATATAATCACCTTGTTACCCGTAAGGAAGGTAGCACCAGTGACAGTGACACCAGTGACAATTTTCATGAAAAATGCATTTTACAAAATGGCTGCCACATGTTGGCAATCATGGTATACTTACTAAATTAACTGGTTTAATCCATTTGTATTATTTTTTTTTTTTTTTTTTTACAAATCCCTAACAATAAAGTAGGTCACACCAGTGACTTCAACTAAAAGCTTCATATGAAATCATGAAATAAATAGGACAATTTCTGACTTCTGCAAAGTGGACTTAACATGGGCAAATATGAAGAAGGAAGTCAAGTGATGTTACCAGTGTAATTTTTATTTTAAAATAAACAATTTTTGTTAAACGGTAACACCAGTGACACAACTCCAGGGGACCTCTACTTTTATATATTTATTTGAAATATATTTATTAGGTTTTTTTTTTTGGGGGGGGGTGAAGATGAGGCAGGAAGTGAGTGGGAGTGAGGGATCGGGAAAGGTCCATGAGGCGAGACTCGATCTCGGTACACCTGAGGCGCAACTGTACCGTGTCGGCACACTGCCCACAAGGCCATTGGCACCAACAGTTTTTTTTAATGCAATTTACATAATATATTTTATAGTTATAAATACATTGTATTTTAAATGGTAGAAAAACCTGTTTTTGACCTCAAAATAAAGCACTTTCCCTCTGTACATGCGGTTTTGTGATGCTTGGAATTCTATATAATTTTAATTTAAAAACAAATATTGCCACATTAATGGCTCAAGAAGGTGTAATTGTTCAAGTAACATATTGTTTCATTTTAAAATATAAAGAAATTGTAACCCTAAAGTGTTTTTCAAGTGTATTATTTTCCAAAAAATGACCCTATACTTCAGACAGTAATGTCATAATACTTTTGAATGCATCTATCATAGAACCATATTCATGCATCATTTTATTTACATGCTACTTATTATACATAATTCATTACGCAGTGGCGTAATACTGGTTGTTATAGTTCCATATTATTTTGTTTGATTTTATTTTCATGTTATAGATATATTTACTTATTTGCTACTCATTCATCACTAAGTGAATAAATAAAATTGAATTTAATTATAATACTAAAATGTAGCATATTTTAAAGAAATTCCTAGCAAAAGCTACCCCTAAGTGCTTTACAGACCTAATGTAACCCCGCTTTCCATCACATAAAGTGACGTAATGCTTTTATATGGACTGTTTGGCAGTAGATGGCAGCAGAGGTAAAGCTTTCTCTCTAAACAGGTGAAACATATTTATTTGAAGTTAGTTCTTAGATCTTTTTTCATAGAAATTCATGTTTGAATTTGTTTAATTTTTTTTCATAATTTCATATTATATTTATACAGTACAATATTATTTTAGATTTATAGCCTATACAATATTTATCATTGTTTTCCCCTGCTATCTCAACCAGAACAAGTTGCAGCACACCTGTTGAGAACTACTTTAACATTTCATGCCAGTGTAGCTTCATGATGAAAGCTGATGAGGTGTACCACTCCAGCAATCCAAATTCAAAAGAGTTACAGATCTATTCCTGACAGTACTCCCGACAGGATGCTATAGTTCCTCCAGAGGGCAGAAAACTGCAGATGAAGAAAATCATGATTAATTGTTTATATAAACGGCCTTAAAGAATATACAGCTCTGAGCCTTTTGAGAGTCTGCTTGGGAATGTGATGGCTTGTGTGCAATATGGATCAATGGATGTTTTGGTGTCAGCTTGTGACAGAATCCCTTGTGAGAGTTCAGCATCAAACAAGAGGCTCTTCAAAGAGATGTTTGTTTTGTCATCTCCCAATACTCTGCTCTGTAAACCAAGATCCATGTTCTGAAGCATAGAGAAGAATTAAGGTGACAAGAAATGTGATTTACAACAAACGTGGTTGGTGTTAATAGTTATTCAGACGTTTGTCTTTCTGTGTGGTCGAAACCGAGTGTCAGCACTAATATGACTTTGTGAATGTATAAATGTCTAATGAAAGGAAAAAGAATAAACCACAACACAAGAGGCATATGGTTAATGACAGTAAAAGAAAAAATATGAACCCACAGGAGTGCTCTTCCTGCTGGATATTGAGCACATTCATTACACTGCCCAGCTGTTTCTGCAGAACCGTCTATATCATCATCATGACATTAGCCTTCTCTGAGGGGATATGGAAATCTGAGATCGGTCTAAAAAAAAAAGGTGTGAGACAAAATTAGTTTAATTGTTGCTGTTCTTATCCATCATAAACACAAATATATATTCTCCCTAGTCCTCAAGTTGTTATACTGTACTGTTCAGTTTGCAGAATTAGCGTTTTTTTAAACCCACGGGTTTCTTCTGGAGTTTCTGCTTTTAATGATTGCAGCTTTTAGTTTAGTTGGAATACATTTATTACAAATGCGCTTTGAAAATACGTTTTTTTAAAGATAAAATTTAGTCATACATCAAATATTAAGTTTGATTTTACATGCTTGTCCAAAACAACCATTATAGCAGCTTAAGTTTTTAAAATGGCTTCAAAATTGATCAAAATTTGAAGACTGCAGTTAAGATTGCATTTTGTTTTAGAAGTCTCTTTAAGTAATGTTTTATTCCTAAATCTAAAACTAATTTTAAAAACTCCACAGGAAAATTCCATAATGAATATAATGGACATCATCGCTGAATTAATTATTTGTTTATGTTTTGCAGACTTACACTGACCCCTAGTGGCATTAAGTGCAGCATCAGACAGCATTGACTAGTCATGTGATCTGAACATGGTGTCCCCCGTGAGTTGACCTACCTGCCCATGTCAATTTATATAGGACGGACGTCTTAATTTCATGTGAGTTTACATGGTTTTACAGAAAGGTTAGAATAATTGTATTAATTATTACATTGAATTGCAGATCATTGGATGCTCTTGCATATTTACAGAAAAAATGACCTAGGAAGTGAAGGGAAACTATCAAAATATACAATGTGATGTTACAATGTAAGTTTACACAAACACCAATAGCTGTACTCTTTATACCGATTTCTTTCCTGTAAATGATGTTGAATGAGTTCATAAATTCACTACTGTTCAAAAGTTTCAGGTGTCTGTAAGATTTTTGTAAGATATTTTAAAATGTAAGTTATTCCTGTGATGCCAAAGCTGAATTTTCAGCATCATTACTCTAGTTTTCACTGTCACATGATCCTTCAGAATTCATTTTAATATGCTGATTTGATGTTTAAGACATTTTTTTTTTATAACCAATGTTGAACAACTTTCATATCAATACTGTGATATGCACTTTCAAAGACTCATTCAGATCTCATTCGCCATGTGAGAATATTAAGATCTACGCTGTTCATCAGGCATTCAAATATCACAGTTTGGCTCTTACTTTAAGTGTGCTTGGTCTCTAGATCAAGCCAGTGGTTTAGTTAAAAGCTCCTCTGATGGATTTGATGTCCCAGCCAAGGTAATTGAACGGTAATTAAGGTGGACGTGTTTTGCGGTGGGCCTGGCCTCACCTGGCAAACTAGGTCATTAGAGAGGACAATATGGCACGGCAGATGTTTCACCTGTCACAGGGGTTCAGTCTGTGCCAGACTCCCAAACAGCCCTGTAAAAGGTGAGAGAAATATCTCAGACTGGCAGTGAGTAAAATCCATTATATTTGTCTGCCCTCCATAGCTCAGAGCAACAAAGCCTAATGAGAATTGACCAATGTGAATTGATTGATGTCATTGTGGAGACCCCACATTATTTATTAAGCTGTAATCAACCTCCCCATATGCACAATTTGATTATCGCTAATCACATAAGTGAGTGTTTCTTTTTTTATATGGAGACCAGTGGACTGCATTTATCAGTTACTTGGAAAATCACTACAGTGTTTTATGAAAGGATTGTTACTTTTTTTAAAAAAAACTCTTTATTAGGTAGCTTTCTTGGAAAAATGTTTACATAATTGCTTATGAAAAGTCAGTTAGGGATTGGTCATTAAATGACTGTAAATAGTCAACCATAATTCAATAAGAATTAAAAGCACTGTTTGTAGAGTTTTATATGTAAACACCCCTCACATTTCAGCAAAGTTTTTAGTATATCTTCTTAAGGAAAAATACTATAGAAATGAAACTTGAATATATTTTAGAGTAGTCAGTGTGCAGCTTTTATAGCAGTGTATATTTACTGTCCCCTGAAAATAACTCAACATACAGCCATTATTGTCAAAATAGCTGGCAACAAAAGTGAGTACACCCTAAGTGTTTACAGCACTATGTCATTTAACCATGCAAAGCCACATGTCCTATTCATCATGTTCATGTTTTTGTGTGCTTGACAGGACCATACAAAGTTGTATATCTTGTATTAG
>JAHKKF010516098.1:5176-18730 GCA_019740295.1 Labeo calbasu
CTTGACATATATTAATCTATTACTTTTCCTACATAATTTGTAACACAAAAATATGGTAAAATATCTATTTAGGAGTCTTAGACCTTTCCAACAATGTACAGTTTGTCATGATTAGATTAGGATTTATTTGTAATATAGTGAAGTAAACTCCCACAGAGGGGACGGTGACAGTTAAAGGGTTAATGTAAATGAATTTTAATAGTTTTAGTTAGCAATACTGGTTGTTTAGGAAACAACACTGGTTACTTCACATATTTCTTTTATACCTTCATAGAAATGTATGCGTCACTGGCCTATATTTAGTGTAATTATTAATCCATTTCCTCAAAGATAAACCGACTACTGTGCAGTCAGCTAGCACAGTTTTTATTTTAAAAGCACTAATGTCAAAGATAATGCACGTTAATACAAGATCAAGCAAAACCACAGTTTCGAGTTTTTTGCTACTGTCTTCGAATGACTATAAGCTTTTTGCTCTCATTTTAATTTTAAAACGTCCGGAACATGCTTTGTGTGAAAAAAACAGTGCAAAAAAAAAAACCATGTCCACCACTAGGACATTTGAAACAAGAAGTGAAACCACAGAAACCTAAAAAAACAAACATTACAAACTTGATCCACAGCTACAGAAGCAGTACATACTGTTCAGCGAGTTAGTGGATTGTCCATTCATACACTGTTAACATGATTTTTACCATATGGTGCTGGCAGCATTGTTATTTTAGTCAGGGAATCAAGATACGTTATTTACAGTTGAGGTCAAAAGTTTACATACACCTTGCAGAATCTGCAAAATGTCAATTATTTTACCAAAATAAGAAGGATCATACAAAATACATGTTATTTTTTATTTAGTACTGACCCAAATAAGATATTTCACATAAAAAATGTTTACATATAGTCCGCAAGAGAAAATAGTAGTTAAATTTATAAAAAATTACCCTGTTCAAAAGTTTACTGATTCTTAATACTGTGTTATTACCTGAACAATCCACAGCTGTGTTTTTTTGTTTAGTGATAGTTGTTCACAAGTCCTTTGTTTGTCCTCAACAGTTAAGCTGTCTGCTGTTCTTCAGAAAAATCTTTCAGGTCCCACTAATTATTTGGTTTTCCAGCCTTTTTGTGTATTTGAACCCTTTTCAACAATGACTGTATGATTTTGAGATCCATCTTCTCACACTGAGGACAACCGAGGGACTCTTCTGCAACTATTACAGTAGGCTCACTGATGCTCCAGAAGGAAACACAATTTCTTGTGGACTATATGTAAACATATTTTAAAAATAAGAAGTTTTTAGAAATATTTTAGAAATATCTTTTTCAGGTCAGTACTAAATAAAAAAAATAACATGCATTTTGTATGATCCCTCTTATTTTGGTAAAATAATTAACATTTTGCAGATTTCGTAAGGTGTATGAAAACTTTTGACTTGAACTGAATTTCTTATGTTTTAACATAATGATTTGACTGATGCATTAAATCAGTACCTGATAGTATGATCTCAAGTGTCGATTGAGGATGGAAAAGTTCTGCACCCTGAGAATCTTGTCGTCACCCACATTGTGGTAGATTTGTTCTACCTTTGGATTGGGATCACTGATTAAAGAAACCAAACAAACAACAAAAA
Organism: Labeo calbasu; assembly: GCA_019740295.1. NCBI lineage: Eukaryota > Metazoa > Chordata > Actinopteri > Cypriniformes > Cyprinidae > Labeo > Labeo calbasu. The sequence goes on from JAHKKF010516098.1 coordinate 6,805, forward strand.
TGTCGCCATTAGCTGAGTCACTGTTGAACTATCATCAATGAATCGTCAGTCAGCTTTTATATAAGCTACATTATTCAAAACAAAATAGATGATTTTTAAATTAATTGTTTAGACTTCAACTTTTCGAGTCTGTCTTACATGATCCTCATGACCTCATTGAGGTAGACTCCATTGGTAAGCTTCAGGTACCGCCTCACTGTATTCTGGGAGATGGAGTTTACTTCCATGTATTCCTGAGAGAGCAATCCATTCTCCTCCTCATCGACAATACCCTCAAATAGATGAACCTTACAGACAATGAAAACAATGCCCTAATCACATCAAAATATCTATGAAGAAAAAAAAACCCTGAGATATGAATATAACAGATCTTTGTTCACCGTTACGAAAGCTTTATTATTCCTGTGTCTTATCTACATGAAGTCATTGGGCTGTTGTCCAAACTGAAAGTTTCATTTTGACTCTAAATTCAAAAGAAATCAATGAAATATCTTAAAATATCCCTCGCTGTTCAAAATAGATCTGTTTCAAATCAGCTGTTGTTAGCTAGTCCAAGTTGGTCATTAGCTGCAAAAACCAGATTGATAGGGTTTGTCCAGCTCTATCAAATTGGAGCAAACCAACTAACATGTTTCAAAACAAAGCTAAGCATGTGAAGTTTTCAGCAGGGAACAGTATAAATGTTGACCATTTGTTTATTTGTTAATGTTCAGATTGAACTGTAAACAACATGAATTGATCAAAAATGATTTTTGAACATTACTTATAGTTTTAGAATACTTCTGAACTGGTTTAAGAAGTTTACAAGACTTTCTATCAAACAAAAAAGATCATCAAAGAACTTTAACTGTTTTGCTTACCACCTACCCATGTAACAAGTGCACTTCCCATAAATTCTTCTAACATTTCCGTAACGTCTACGTCCATCTTCATGTACTGTACCTGAACAGCTTTATTCCTTAAAACACAACGGATTATTTAAATAATATACTTTGACGAGTACACTCATGGCTACCGTAATTCTCTTGACAAGATACTTTCAGTATAAAACTGTTTAACTGTTAACATTTTTGCTTTCTGTGCCTTTCCCTTCCTTCATTAGTCACACTTTCAAACCACACCGGAATCTAGAGTTGCATTGCATTTTGGTCTGTTGTTCCCCTCTGTGCGTCCTCATGTCAGCATGACGCCCATGACGCGCGTTTCCACATCGAACAGAACAAGACCGCAATAGAACCTCATAGGCTGCCTATCTAGAAGGCATTTGTGTTACATTTTCAGTTACACGCAACCTACGTGGGCAGCAGAGAAAAATGAAATCTATCCATGTCAATGAAAGTCAAAGACAATTTACCAAAAATAAATAATGTAGGTTACATGCAAATGCATCTATGCATGACTTGCAAGGTGACCTGGGTGAGATTTTTATCGAATTTAAGAGCGACAGAAGCGGAAAATTGAGTTTTTGCCGCTCTCTAATGGTGAAATGGTGTAGTGCGCTTAGCAGTTAATGTCGTCTTTGGTAACATTATATTTTAACTGTCATTTAAAATCTTTGAAATGTCTCCTGGCTAAAAAAAAAAAAAAAATACATTAAAAATTCCTGGAATGACCAATCCACCGAAAAGAGTTGAAACTATTGTGATCACTAGTGCAGAACTAATTGCTTTTAATAAATAACTAGTGGCATGACGCAGTTATATTTCTTGTGTTGGCCCAATGTTGTGTTTTGTGTATGAGTGCTTTGGCAGCAGTCATAGTATTAACCATCATCAAAGGGATAAAGAGATTTCAGGTGTCAGAACAGGACACCCAACAATATGGCCAGCGTAATCCTATTCATTTCTCTTTCACTCGCTCTTTGTCTCTCTCACTGCATAGGCAAAAGAAGAGGAAATACATTTAACACTACACATTTCACAAGGGAAGTTAACATCAGGCTAGTGTGAGGTAAGAAGTGTCCAAATGAAAAACACATTTCGACACAAAAGAGAAAAACAAAAAAAAAAGACACAATGAACACATGACTTCGTAGATCAGTTAAAAACTCTTTAAATCTTTATTTCTCGCATGCAACTTTCGCAATATCAACTGTTAATTTTTGTCTATATAAGCAAAGCATGAAGCAGCAAAACATCTACAGACCGCATGTGATGAAATGTACTCTTTATAACTTTATATCTTCTTTATAACTCTTCTTTATCCACCTTTTTTCACCGTAAGAACGGGCGCAGCCATTTTGTAAATTTTATGGGTCATGCTTCAGGTCTCTTTCGCGTCCAGCTATTTTTTTTAGCTGCGTAAACAACTCCTTTTGCTGCTTGATATTGCTAATCGGTGTTACCATGTTATTTTAATGTGTTGTTGTAATTATGAACACACTGCTTTGTAGTGCTAACAGTTTTACTGTTTACGGCACGTTGTTAGTCTTCTCGAACCGGAAGTCTCACCCATAACCTTACTTCCGCGCTGAAGAAAAAGGTGGATCTTCACTTTACATATAATTTTAAAAGGGGTATTTTGGTATTGACAGGTTTTGCATTAACGTTTTCCAGCGTTTTGAGAAGTTACTCTTTTTTACCTCAAATTTTTGACTTCATTTATCAATATAATGAAATAACAACGTTACATTGCAATTATGATTATGTATTCCCTTTGGATGATGATATTCAAGGGCAGTTAGCACTCATGTGCACGTGAGTACTCATTATAAACAATTACACTTGGTCTTTTAGGCCGTGGCTGGCTTTTCTGCCTCTGGCTGTGTTTCCGGAGTTGTATCGGATGCGTCGCCCACCTGAGCGAACTGGAGGAGCTTTTTCATCTTTTCTTTAGTCTCCAGCAGTGTCTCCTTCACTCCCTTCTCCAGGATGTATCCCTCTGTCTCGATCTCCACATTCTCCTGTCCAATCACACCCTCCATTGCAGTTTGCAGGTAGCGCAGACTCACCAGAATGGTCATCTGAAGGCCGAAGAGATAAAGAGGTGAGAATTCAAACTCCTCTAAGACATTTTCCTCAGGTTTTCCCATATGGCTTTTCTTAAGGAGTTTTCCTAAAGTTAAAATTCAGCCCTAAATGAAAATTCTGTCATTTATACCCTCAATGTCATTGTAAGCCTGTTGGAAGTTTGGAAGTTCGGACCCTATTAAAATTCATTATAGGGGCAGCAAAACAACACTGAGATTAAAAGAAAACACACACACACACACATCTTATTTTGTGTTCCACAGAAGAAAGAAAGTCACACAGGTTTATAATGACGTAAATGGTAACCAAATTTTCATTTTTGGTTTTCATTTTCTGTTTTAAGCGCATTTAGTTTCCTCTTTACAAAACATTTTTTTCCCTTGTATTACAACTTATGAGGCCTGAACAACAACAGACTGCACTTGAATTTGTGAAGTAACAACTGATAGTATGCCATGTTAAATATCACACTTTGTAGACAGCAAAGCAACTCTAGTTTTCTTTCCTGGTTCTGGCAGCAGACGTTGACTTGTTGTCTAATAAATTTGTGTAGGAGAAGCAATGAATCATGCAGTTAGTGTTACAAAAGCTGTGACACTTATACAAGCTGAGAGCGTGATGTGGTTTTGGGTTGAAGTTATTTTAATGCCTAAATAATGAATATTGACACCTCTGAGTTCGCAACCATACTGCCAGCTGCTTCAGAAGCGTGTCAATATTAACTGGGCGATGAGTGTGTGAACGGTTCGATGTGTTGAGCGCATTAGATTATACAATGTGTTATTCAAGGTCAAGGCTCAAAATCATATGGTTGTTTGGGAGAGTCCTCAAATCATCCGTAATGATCATCTGACGTCAGTTTGTAGGCTAATTTGTTATGAGTTCAACTCATTTGACAGGAATTTTGTACTTTATCAATAAAATACTGTAGTTACCATTATTGGAAGAACATGTCATGCTTTGTTCTTCAACATAAATTACAACATTCATTTTTAGGCTGTTGTGTTCTTCAAAACTACCGTTCTAAAAATATGGATGTTTTTTATGCTTATGCTTACCGAGGATCAATTTATTTGATCAGTAAAAAAAATATAGAAATACGAAACATACAGTAAAAACAGAGATATTGTGAAATGTTATTACAATTTACAAATCGTTTTACCATTTAAAATGTAATTTATTGCTGAATTTTCAGCATCATTACTCTTGTCTTCAGTGTCACATGATCCTTCAAAAATCATTCTAACATGCTAATTTGGTGCTTAAGAAACATTCATTATTGTCTTTGTTGAAAGTAGTTGTGCTGCTTAATATTTTTGTGAAAACGTGATACTTTTTTTCCAGAACTGTTTGATTAATAAAAATTGTTAATCTTTTGTAACATTATAAATGTGTTTACTGTCACTTTTGATGAATTTAATGCATGCTTGTTTAATAAAAGTACTCATTACATAGAAAAATCTTACTAACCCCAGACTTTTGAATGGCAGTGTTTTGCTGACAACCATTTTAGTCCTTATATTGCACCTTCCTAGCAACTTATGTTATTAAATTAGGGTGTTCAGAATTCACATTAATAATTTATGTTGGAGAACAAAACACGAAAGTCTAACACAAATCTTATTTTACTCATAAATCACAAAGCTTAATTAAAAAGACCCACAGGAGATTCCTGCGAGACGCTATGACTCTGGAAAAACAAATTATTTTTCTTTTTGGAAAATGAGTATCAGTGGCCTGTAATTACTACTCATTCAAGCCATTAATCAGCTCATACCTGGAGAAGGAAATCAAACAGTACACAAGGGCCGATGGTGTTCATTAAACCCATGTAGTATTTGACAAGGGCCTGGCGGCAACCTCGGTTGTACAGGTTCAGCTCTTCAGTCTGGTACTCGTAGTTGTAATGAGCAGAGTTGTCCAGGAGACTGTACTGGATGCAGGGCCGGGGGGAAGCAGGGTTACAGCAGCTGAATGGGACCCCATCCAGTAGATATCGGCCGTCTACGTTACTCCTCACGCGACTGCGTGGGCAAAATGGAACAGACAGAAACATAAGACTATATAATACAGTTATGAATATAATTTTCCTAACCACTGATTCCTTTGATTTACCCCGAAAATGCTGCACTTTATTAATGATAGATTGCAGGAGCATGAGTTTGTCTACGATTTTTGGACTCACTCTTTCACTTCTTTGGATGTGAAGTCCAGGTAACGGTTGCTGATCCACTGTACTTCAAACCAGTCCCTGTAGTTGGTATTACCACAGCACTGGAACTCAATCTGTAAACGATCAATAGTCTCCTTCTGGAAGCAACGGCCTGGTGTGTCTGTATCCTGTAGAGATCAGATACCTACTTGAAAGTTCCTTAAGAGAAATATGTATGACTTGAAATCCTGCAGTGCAGTTCAGCATTACATTTGGATTTTAGGCTTAAGTCTTAAGTTTATTTTAGGTACAATATGTTGTCCTGCCTTTAGAACGACCAGTCTTGAACAGTAAGATTTTTAATGTTTTTTTTTTAAGTTTTTTTTGCTCACCAAGACTGCATTTATTTGATCCAAAGTACAGCAAAAACAGTGAAATTTTGAAATATTTTTACTATTTAATAAACTGTTTTTTTTATTTATTTGAATATATTTTAAAATGTAATTTATTCTTGTGAAGCTAAATTTTCAGCATCTTTACTCTTCAGTGTCACATGATCCTTCAGAAATCATTCAGATTTGCTGATTTGCTATTCAGAAAATTAATTCTTTTATTTAGCAAGGATAATATATGAGGATAATATGATGATAAAGACGTTTATATTATTACAAAAGATTTCTATTGCAGATAAATGCTGTTCTTCTGAGCTTTCTATTCATCAAAGAAACCCAAAAAAAAACGATCTATTCATCTGTTTTCAACATCATAATAACAATAATAAATGTTTTTGAGCAGCAAATCAGAATATTAGAATGATTTCTGAAGGATCATGTGACTGGAGTAATGATGCTAAAAATTCAGCTTTGAAAGCACAGGAATAAATTATATTTTAAAATATATTCAAATTAAAAAACAGTTATTTTAAATAGTAAAAATATTTCGTTTCAGTTTTACTGTTTATGCTGTACTTTGGATCAACAAATGCAGGCTTGGTAAGCAGAAGAGACTTCTTTAAAAAACATTAAAAATGTTACTGTTCAAAAACTTTTGACTGGTTGTGTATTTGTTTGAATCAAGTGTTGTCTAGAATACAGATATCATATTATAGGCCTCTGAAGTGGCAGATTCACTCATTCATTTCAGTAAATATCTATAGTACTCTGAAATGCCAGATTTATTCAAGTAAATAAATATCTTGCATTGCAAAGTCATATAGTATTTCAAAAATGTAGCTGTGTAGCTGAAATTCAGAAATTTCTTGTTTTATTTCACAAACTATTTATGCACCAAAACAACATTATACAAGACCAGAGATTGCTGTGTAAAAAAACATATATATATATATATATATATATATATATATAAAATCCTAGATTATGACATGTGATGTATCTGTACACTGTATATGTATGTGTAAGTGCTTTCTAAATGACTAAATTAAATTTCAACTGACACCTGATTGCTTCTGAATAACCTTTAGGCCCCCCCTTATTCTATTTTTGTCTTTTTTCCACTAACCTTGTAGAAACGGATGCCGTTCTTCAGCCCGATCTTCAGAGACTCCTCCAGGCTGGGTTGCAGGGCGAAGCTGAGAATCATGGCCACCAGCAGCAGGGAGGTGAGGAAGACAGAGAAGCAGAAAAAGGGAGGAAGAAACGTCTTCCAGCGTGGGAAACGTGAGGGGTCCAGTGAGTCCTGGCAAACTTTACCAGCACAGATGTTGATGCCCACTGATGCTAACCCCACTGCCATAAGAAGGTTTGGCACAATGTGGATATCCATACTGTGCATCACCTGTATAGAGTGAGAAGGATTGCATATTTGTTATTTCTCCTGTTTTTATTTTTGCAGTTATATACAGGCATTTAATCAGGCCCAGATCAATGTTTACTCTCTTTGCTCAAGGCTGACATTTCAGCTAAAAACGTAAACCGCAAATTAATCCAGTATAAGAAAAATAGGTTTTTCTACTGTTAACATTTCATTTATGCATTTGGCGTACTTTTATCCAAAGTGACTTACATTGCATTAATGGTATACATTTATAAGCAACTTCAATTCTTTTCTTCAGTCCTTTTGAACAGAAGCATTGTGTGTTTTTTTAAAACCTTCATTTCTTCCCACAATGCTTTTTTCACTCATTATCAGGTTTCATTGTAAAGTGTATTGACTTCATTATACATACAAGCTCATGTACTGGAGCACACTACATGACATTATCTGAGTGCCAATCCTCAGATTATGTGAGATTATTCCTCTCAACAAGACAAAGCTTAGGCCTGTTACACTTGTGTTGACAGTATAAAGGGTAAATGAAAGTAGTAGTTGTTGTAGTACTGTAAATATAGTAGTAATGCATTTACTGTGTCAAATGAATATATGCAAACCATTTTTTAAGTAAATATTACTTGGTAAAACATTTGTTTACTGTACAAAACACAGAGTATTTTTAAAAACTGTTAAGAATGCACTGTTAAGCAGTGCATTTATAGATCCTAATGGACTTTAATGGCAGAGACGCTGCGCATTACAATTCATTACGTTTCCATTTATGTTTTTGGCAAACAAGTATGTGTCTAGGGATGCATTAGCACATCACATTCTTCATTTTCAGGTTCTATTACTGTTTTTTCATGAAGAAAAGTTTCATTACCTCTGATCTGCGATGTAGCTCAGTTTTGAGGAAGACTCCCATAGCGAAGGTGATGGCTCCAGAGAACATGGCTACCCATGAAAGCAGCCAGAGACCCTGGGCCAGACGCACCCTCTTTTGGAAGGGGAACTTTATTTTTAACACCATGCTGCTTAGGAAAAAGTGTAGAATAGAGGAGAGAGAGAAGTTTAGATTGCAGAAGAGGATTTTAATAGAGGTCATGCAATATCAGCATCCAGCGCTGCAAATAATCAGTCATTTTTAGGTAAATTCCCATAGTTAATCAGGTTCTTTTAGTTCTAATAAAAGCATCACACGGAAATTACCTCCGGAACACTTTCAGTATAACTAATACAAGGACGTGGGACAAAAACATTGCTTTGATGTTGAATTAAAATGACATTTATGTTGTCCCCAAGATTCTCTGATTTTAGCAGAATAAAAATTATGCATTACCTTCAAGAATGTTTGAGTGCCCTTTCTTTCAGACCCTGAGCCTTCAATATGCCTCCTACAGTTTGGCAGCCATTTTGACTAGGTCTTAAAAATATGATATTGAGTATTATGTCTTGAGTGTCATAATCTCCTGTCATGTCTGATCCTATTAGGCCAATTCCACCAATGAGAATCCAGGCCAGTGTCCTCTAAGCAAACCTGCCCTTGGTCAACAAGTCCAGAAGAGTGCCAGAGGGAGGGGTTTGACGCATGGTGTGCCATTTAAAGGACTGAGAAACCGTGAAACTGAAAAGGATGGAGAAGAAAACAAGCATGACAGAATGTGATGCATTTTAACCCTGAGCCTCAGTGTATACAGCTGGGCCATGAACACTTATAAATGAGGGCAAAAACACACTAACAGTGTTAAAAATGCACCAGATATTAAGCATGTAATTGCAAAAATTGCCAACTTCTATTATATATATATATATATATATATATATATAATACACATTTCATATTCTATTTTAGGCAAGTCAGGGGATGGGTTAGTGCCTTTTGCAGACACCATAGTATCTAATAGGAAGTGTTTTTATGAAAACACTGTGTGCTTCAATCCAATGTGGGTTTTTTATATTTGTAATATAACAAAGCAGTATTAATTGTGTAATGATTTATTAAACATGCAGTGTAAAATGGGTTGAAGTAACTGACTGATAATTGGATGTCACACTGTTTGGCTATAAAGATAACCCTAAACACAGATATAAACTATTCCCAAATGTAGAAGAAATGCACACAAGACTTTATTAATACATTTAAAATAAAAATACAAGGACGTCTAGAATAGCTTAACAGAAATTATAACATCGGTTTTCACTTAAGATTTCACAAAGACAACAATTTAAACTTCCCTAAATGTTAATTTATGTAATAAGTGGATAAATGAACATTAATTGTCTCAGTAGGCTAGTTCATTTACATATTTCACAGAAGTGCTATTCACGCTACAGTTTAATTTTATACAGGCAAACATTAACCACTCAAAGATAAAAAAAAAATGAGAGATCCAAAATATTACTTTTCCAACTAGCTCATGGGCAGTAAATTTGGTTAGCAATAAATTAATATCAATATCTAATTATATTGTTTTTTTGCTTACCGATCTTAAATATTTAACAATATGCAGGGCAGAAAGTACAAACCGTATAAAAACACAAATATGGAGGATGTCTTTTGCATATAGATTGAACTACAAAAGAAAGCAGGAAACCAGAAAACTAGTGGTTTTATTGGATATATAGGGCCCTGTGAAATCCGTTTTACTTTTCCCAAGTTCCATTTATTTACTTATTTTGGAAGTTCCATTTTTTCAGTTTTTAGTTCAGTTTTTTCTCTTAATTTTTCTGGACTATAATATATACCAGAAAGCATGTGTAATTAACTAAAATCATGAAACTTACACAATTTAACAGCAAGTTTTTAAAAGTTTAACAGAAATTAAAGTTTAATGGTTTCATTAAACTTTATTAATCAAACATTTCTCTAATAATCTAATCAGTTTTTTATTTATTTATTTTTATTTATTCTTCTTTTTTCAAAAATAAATAAATATCTGGTAAATATTTCTTACAAATGATGTTGTAATAGTTTTATTAGTAGTAGTAGTATTATCATTACATTAAAGCAATGTATTTCTCTCACGTTTCTTCAAGTTAAACCGAACTTTTATTTTGACGGGTTGCTGTAAAGACCTTTAAGTGTCTGTTTGTATATGATATGACCACAGTTTTTCTCAAAAGAAATCGTAAAATGCTCATGAATTGACTCTCATAGCAGTTCTAGAGATTATGTTTATGTGTTCCTGTGCTCATATTGAGGCGGCAGAGGCTGAAATCACCTCAAGGATCAGGCGCGCTTCAGTTCGTGGTTAGTAAACAAAACCGCACGTCTGTGACATTTATTCACAGAATCACGCAGAACATGCAGGATTCATATTTAAATAGTATTTGTGCAGCTTAATATTCATGGACACTAGTCCATATCGCATTTTGATTTAAGTGTACTGACCTACTTTTGATTTATTCAGCCAAAATATGGCAAATTCCGTGACATTCCGCATTATACAGTGAATTCCATTTTTATGACTGGATTCTGCAATTCTGTCTGTGTTTTCCACATTGTAGAAATCATAGGGCCCTAGATATAGCACACAACCAGATGGTAAATATGCATGCTGCAAGCTAATGAAGTGTATTTCATTTTTATTCAGTTCCTATATTGTTAAAAAGACATCAAATTAAATGTTACAGCTTCTTTTCTGTTAGTTCTGCTTCTAAACTATCTTTCCCTTCACTTTCATGCGTTGGAGGAGGAATCTGGTTCAAAAACTCATTCAGCATCCTCTGAGCTGTAAGATAGTTGGCATCAGTTAGCTCTTTCCCCACAGTGATGGTTCCCTCACCCCCTGTCTGTCTGCTGAGCCTCATCTCATCTAGATTATATGGGTTTGGGGGAATCAAGTGGATCTCTGTGTTCACGGCTAACTGATGGGCTTGAGGACTTGGGGTGTTTGTTTTGAGGATTGGCACATCATCAATAAAAGAAAAAGGAAGTTGTGAGTCACTTCCTTTATGCACGAGTTGCCCTAGCCCTGCCCATGGATCGTGATCATGTTTCCATGGCAGAAAAGCTGTGGCAGGCTGTTGTCTGGCAGCTGAGCATGTGTGTCCAGTCTGTGGCCATTCGAAAACTTCCGCTTTTCCACTAAATGGTTGGGTGTTTCTGAGCTCCTGCGCCCTCTCGGGTTGGTCACCATCAGGTTGGCGTGGAGATGTTCGAGGATGTAAGAAGTGCTCCAGTGCTTGCTGAGAGTCAAAGTGATTTTTCAACAAATCTTTAATCAGTGAGGGAACCTAAAGAGAGAGAAAGATGTTAACCTTTAACATTTTGTTATAGACACAGCTATAAATAAACCTCCTTGTTAGCTAGCATAAGTCTATGTTGCGTTTTATTTGCTGAAACATTTTAATATATTTCCTTCTCTTTGTACAGGGCAGAAATTGTGTCATGGCAATGCTGATTGGCAAAAGCAGGAGAGCCCTCTAAAAAACAAGGCACACTGGTAAAACATCTACTATACTACAATAAAATATCATAGGTTAATAATATGTATAATATTACAGGCATATATACTATATACTAGGGATACAACAATACAGTTAGTCCACGGTTCAATACGTACCTCGGTTTTTAACCACGGTTTTCGGTTCGGTTCTGATATCTTGCCACTTCAACGTGGGGTTTTTTTTTGGAACAAATTAACAAAATACTCCTGTAAACCTCTTTACACTAGAAAAAGCGTGGTTTAGTATATGTCTGCTTAATTCTTCTTTTGAGAAAGGGTATTATTTTTTCGATTTTTACGCAAAATAGAATGGGTTTCATTCATACTGGACGCCAGAGGGCGCCCTCGTGCAAAAAAACCACATATGCGTCAAAGAAGTAGCGCTGATGACGTTCCGTTCCAGTTTGTCTATAATATAATATGAGTATAGAATTCATTTGCTGCGTCCGAAATCGCATACTGCTTAAGTAGGTACTACATTTAAATATTAACGTACTACCCGACCGTTAAAAAGTACGTTCTATATAGTATGAATGTGGGTAGTATGAATGGAATTCGGACGTACTACATCCGCCATATTGATGTTG
>JAHKKF010516100.1:9990-32072 GCA_019740295.1 Labeo calbasu
AAATCACTTTCATCATATTTGAAGACTAAAATGTTGTATAAAATAGTATAAAAATACTGAAGTCGAGAAAAAAGCGTATTTTGAGAAAATGACTTTTTAAAGACATGTATAGTAATTGAAATAAGACAGAAAATAGATACAGTGCAATATAATAATCACTTAAAAGTCTATTTTGCATGTTTTCTTTATGCTAATCTAAAAAAAAAACCTTTCAAAAAAATCTCAAAAATGACCAGTTCAAAAAAAAGAAAAAAGTTATTGAATATAGAATCTTGCCGTAATTGATTGTACTTAATTTAAGCATTTTAAATCTTAATTTTTAGTAATTATTATTATTATTATTATTATTTTGCCATCGCTATCTTTTATTTTATTTTATTTTACTATTGTGTTTTGCGACCACATTCACCTTGTCCTCAAATCTAAGCTGTGAATTAAAAACCAAAAACCTGAGTTTACAATTCACACAGGTCCTAAAGCGACATAATTATCTAGTTTCAGGCATAAACTAGTCTGTCTAGAGAGCTCTGTCACAACCTGCCCTTGCCTATGGGTGTTAGTGGCACCAGTGGGGCATTATGGGCCATGGGGAGTTGAGCACAGTGGTTTCCACTGACAAAAACAACCTGAATTAAACTCCCACAATCCCTCAGCAGGCTTCTATTGGACTTAACACCCATCAGGATGAAGAACAGCATCTAAAATTGGCTTATATTGGTGAGCCAGTGATTGAATGATGAAAAAATTGTGTTTTTTAATACATTTCATTTGCAGTTTTCTTTGCCTTTGGGCGCATTCTGTGCACTGACCTTCGGTTGGAGCTGTATTTAGTTTTTATTATTTATTTATTTGTGCATTTCATTGAAATCTACAGTAGGTAATGAATTCAGAAGTTTCTAAAGGATTATTTACTCATGACCGTGGGGTGAAGGTAAATACGCATCTCTGAGCTTTTGCATTCAGTGTGGGAAAATGGTGTCTCTGGCAGTGTCAGGGAAACGGTTGTTTCGTGCCGCTTCATTTGTGCGTGGGAGGCCGAGATTGATCGTCGGAAGTGATGTGTGATGTAGCACTTCTTTTATAACAGGTGTGATTTCAATTAGGTGTCCTGTGCATTACAAATGCAGTGTTATATCAAAAATAAATACCTACACTGCAAAAACTGCTCGTATTTTAAGTAGCAAATATTCAACAAATTTGTATAGAGTTAAGAATAATACATTTAGTGAGATGTACACTCAAATTACACTGAAGATATATTCTTTTAATATTTATATTAAGTAGTAAATGCTATTAAAATATTTTATACAGTTAAAAATAATACATTTAGTAAGATTTACACTCAAAGTAAATAAGAAAATATATCTTGAAAATAGTAGTGTATTTTAAGTAGTAAATGTTATTAAAATATTTTATGATATATTTATATATATATATAATTAATATACTTAGTGAGGTTTCCATTATACTGTATTATTTTCAAAATATTCTTTTAAATATTTATTTATAGTAGTAAATGCTATTAAAATATTTTATGCAGTTAAAAATAATATATTTAGTGAGATTTAAACTCCATGTTATTTTAAAGATATATTCTATTAATATTTATTTTAAGTAGTAAATGTTATTAAAATATTGTATACACGTAAAAATAAAACATTTAGTGATATTTACACTCAGCTTAGACTGTATTATTTTCTAAATGTATTCATTTTAATGTTATTAAAATATTTTATACACATACAAATAATACATTTATTGATATTTACACTTAATTTAAACTGTATTATTTTCAAAATATATTTATTTTAATGTTATTAAAATATGTTGTACACATACATATAATACATTTAGTGATATTTACACATTATAATATGTCATTAAATGATTTTATATGGTTAAAATGATAAATTTACACTCACATTGTACTGTTTTATTTTCAATATATATTTTCTTTGTTTATTTTTAGTGTATATTATTTAAATATTTTTTACAGTTAAAAATAATACCTTTAGTACAATTTACTGTCAAAAGAAATATTACAAGAATATATGAAAATAGTACAGTGTATTTTAAGTAGTAAATGTTAAAATATTTTATACAGTTTATATTTTAGTTAGGTTTACACATACATACATACTGTATTTTCAAGATATGTTCTTAATATTTATTTAAGTAGTAAAATATTTTATACAAATAATACATTTACTGATATTTGCATTCAAATGACACTGTGTTATTTTCAAAATATATTCTTTTAATATTTATTTTATTGTTAATAAATTATTTTATAAAGTTAAAATAATATATTTAGTGAGATTTACACTTAAATTATACAGTTTTATTTTTAATATACATTTTCTTAATGTTTATTTTTAGTGTATGTTGTTAAAATATTTTATACAGTTAAACACATTTAATATTTATACTCAAATTACACTATTATTTACAAGATATATTCCCTTAATATTTGTTTTTATATTCTCTGAGAAGTTATATCGTATGCATTTTTACTTTTTTCTCTGACCATTTTAAGCAATTAAAACGAACATGCAGATTAAAAATTTAGTATTTGCAGTGTAATAACCCAAATAGGAAAACTTCAGCTATTAAATGGTGATTAGAGTATTACATGAATAATATGAAGATTTGCCGCAGGTGAACTAGCATATGTAATCTCAGCAAGTGTTCATTATAGCCTAGATAAGCGTGTCTTATTTAACCAGTCCCAGGCTAATTGTAACCTAGCCTCTTTCCGTCGGAGGCCTTCTAGTGCCAGCTGACCTGCTTGCAGGCCTGTGTTTATCGAGGCACCTGGATACCAGAGCCATTACTGTTTCCGTTGCGTAAGGGATTTCACATGTAATCTTTATCCCAGGACAGCTATTCCAGGTTACATCTGAGGATAGCATGGAGAAAAGAAAATTAAGCTCTTTAGGTGATCTTCCAAAGACCGTCCACCAGACATTAGCAAGAGCTCATAATCATTTAAATGACCCATTTATACAATTAGTTTCTGAATTCAGGTTTTTAAATATATTTTTAAATTGTCTGCATTATGTCAGAGTCAGTTTTTCCTCAGTATTAGTTACAGTGATCTGATTCATTTCTGGGATGTTTCTAAAATGTTCTAGGGTTGCTAGGATGTTGCTAAGCAGTTTGTAAGACATTCTGAATGGTTGCTAAGCAGTTAATAATTTGTTGCGAGGGGTTGTTAAGGTATTCTGAGCAGGGTCATTATTATTAACTTAAACTAAAACTATTCATCTTTGAATTTGAAATATTCCCTTGGCAACTAACTGATATAGTAACATTTTTAATTGGAAAACTGAATATAAATAAAACTGCACTAAAACTAAAACTGAAATAAAAAAAAAACTAAATATTTTAAAATATTTATAAATATTAAAAACTGTATGAAAAAAAACTATATATGTAAATATACATTTCTTAGAGCAAATTAATACAAGTTTAAATTTAAACACAAAAATAATATATATAAACTAGACATAAGTTAAAATTAATATAAAAATAAACCTAAATAATTTCAAATATATATAAATATTTTTAGAAAAGTATATATATTCATAACATTTTTTAACAAAAAAATAAAACTGCACTATAAAGAAATACTGTAAAATACTTATATTTAAAAAGTATGAAAAAATATTTTATATAAGTTTAAATTTAAGCACTAAAATAATAACTAGATATAAATTAAAACTAAATCTGCACTAAAACTAAAACTGAAAAAAATAAATATTTTATAATATTTATAAATATTAAAAGACTATTAAACTAATACATTTTTATATATATATATATATATATATATATATATATATATATTAAAAATATGAACAATTATGTATGTATATATGTTTAAATTTAATATATAAATATATAATATATAAATATTTGTAAATATTTTAATAAAACTGCTAAAACTACAATAAAAATAAACATAAATATTTTAAATATGAAAAATGTGTGTGTGTGTGTGTGTTTGTGTGTATTGTGAATATTTTAAAATATTTCAAATATATCAAAATATTTTAAATATTTATAAATAATAAAAGACAAATGCAAAATATTTAAATATTTAAATTTAAGCAATACAATTATAACTAGATGTAAATTAATTTAAAACTAAAATTAAATTAAACATAAATATTTTTCAATTAAAAAATGTTAATATAGTTGTATAAAATGTATAAAATGTTGTTAGGTCTATATATGAACCTAACAAAAGAGCTTGAAATAAACCTAAAATTAAACTTGATAATTTAAAAATAAAAGCTAATTATGAATGAATAAATGACAACTGGCATATTAATAATACTGAAATCACTGAAAAATCTGAATCGTAAGAATAATCTGAGTGGTTGCTAGGCATTTTCTCGTTGTCCTAATTCAAAAGTGTTCACCCTCATGTCTACAGGATTTGTACGTGTATCATCAAATGTGTTTACGTGATAAAATCAATTTTACTAATAGTAATTAATTGCTGCACACATTACTTCATATCAGATCTCCCCAGAGCCCCGGCCACGTTCATATGTAGCTTTCACATGCTGGCATCGCTACAAGCACTTCTAGCTGTTATTAAATGGACGACTTGCAGCGCGGCGCTCAGGTCTCGGCAGGGTTTAAAAGGTCACATCCTCACCTTCATTAAAACCTGCTTTGCTCTCAGGGGGAAGAGCCGCACCGGCATCACAAAAACCGGGATCACGCTCTCTCTCAGATCCGCGAATAAAAACATAATCCCAGGTAATTGCGCATTTGACCTTACCTCGTCTTTCTTTGCTTTGCTTTCTCCAGGGGAGCGTTCTCAGAGGTCTTCATGGTGAAGGAGAGAAAAACAGGGAAGCTTTTTGCCATGAAGTGCGTGAAGAAGAAAAACAAAAGGGACATCAACCTGGAGAATGAAATCGCTGTGTTGAGGAAGTAAGACTGAATGAAACCAACACTAGCTGTGAAGTCTTAAAGGAATAAAAAATGAGAATTTGCTGAAAATCTATTCACCCTCAGGTCATCCAAGATGTAAATGAGTTTGTTTCTTCATCCGAACAGATTTGGATAAACTTGCTCATCAATAGATCCTCTGCAGTGAATGGGTGCCATCACAATGAGAGTCCAAACACCTGATAAAAACATCACAATAATCCACACCACTCCAGTCCATCAATTAACATCTTCAAAAGTAAAAAGCTACTTGTTTTTAAGAAACAAATCCATCATTAAGATGTTTTAAACTCCAAACCTTCGCTTCTAGCCAAAACACAAGCCCATAATCCATACAAAACGGTAAAACGTCTTAATAATGGATTTGTTTCTTACCAACACAGAGCATTTTGTTTCACAAGATGTTAACTGATGGACTGGAGTGGTGTGAATTACTTGTGGATTATTGTGATGTTTTTATCAGCTGTTTGGAATCTCATTCTGACGGCACCCATTCACTGCAAAGGATCCATTGGTGGGCAAGTGATGTAATGCTACATTTCTCCAAATTTGATGAAGAAACAAATGTATCTACATCTTGAATGGCCTGTGGATGGGTACATTTTAAGCAAATTTTCATTTTTGGGTGAACTGTTTCTTTAAATTTTACACAGAATACTATTATAGCTGTTGTAAAACATACTACACATTAAAATTTAAATGGAAATTACAGTTGTACAGGAAACAGAAAGTATATATAAATCAAACTCTAGGACATTAAAAATCCATGTACCACAACATTTACACTACCAAACATTTTTGAACAGTAAGATTTTTAATGTTTTTTAGTCTCTTTTGCTCACCAAGCCTGAATTTGTTTGATTTAAAGTACAGCAAAAACAGTAAAATGTTGAAATATTCTTAAATATTTAAAATAACTCCTCTCTGTTTGAATATATTTTAAAATGTAATTTATTCCTGTGATTTCAAAGCTTAATTTTTAGCATCATTACTCCAGTCACATGATCCTTCAGAGATCATTTTAATATTCTGATTTGCTGCTCAAAAAACATTTATTATTATTATTATTATTGTTGAAAACAGCTGAGTATAATTTTTTCAGGTTTCTTTGATGAACAAAAAGTACAGAAGAACAGTATTTATCTGAAATAGAAATCGTTTGTATCATCACTTTTGATGAATTTAAAGCATCCTTGCTAAATAAAAGTATTAATTTCTATTATTTCTCCAATGAGAATTGATAATATATATATATATATATATATATACTGACTCCAAGCTTTTGAATGGTATAGTGTATAATGTCACAAAAGCTTTTATTTCAGATAAATGCTGATCTTTGGATCTTTACATTCATCAGAGAATTCTAAAAGAATGAACTCAACTCTATTAAATATTGATAATAATAATAAATAATGTCTCTTGAACGGCAAATCAGAATATTAGAATGATTTCTGAAGGATCATGTGACTGGAGTAATGATTTCACTTTGAAATCACAGGAATAAATTACATTTTAAAATATGTTAAAATAGAAAACAGCTATTTTAAATAGTAAAAATATTTCACAATTTTACTGGTCTTGCTGTACTTTGGATCAAATAAATGCAGGCTTGGTGAGCAGAAGAGACTTCTTTAAAAAAATCTTACTGTTCAAAAACTTTTGACTGGTACTGTTAAATCAACATAAACATTTATTTCTTTCCACTAACCTGTTACTGTTTTGTCATTTAGGATCAAACATGACAATGTGGTTTGCTTGGAGGATTTCTATGAAAGTCGGACTCATTACTACCTGGTCATGCAGCTGTAAGCACCTCTGTTTGTATAAACACCCACTGAAACCCTTGTTACTTTAAGCCTCCTTTTGTCTTTATAGCATGTCGTTTCATTGCTCCTATCCCATCAGCGTTTCAGGCGGGGAACTGTTTGACCGGATCCTGGACCGGGGCATGTATTCAGAGGCTGATGCTAGTCTGGTCATCAGGCAGGTGCTGGAGGCAGTCAGCTACCTGCACAAAAACGGCATCGTCCACCGCGACCTCAAGGTAAAAAGACGATACATTCACACAAACATATGCATATATTAATATACTGTAGATATACATATGCATATATGGAAGATGTCAACAGATGTGCACCAGAAGCCACAGAATGATGACTTTCTGCATTTGTATTCTCTCTACAGCCAGAGAATCTGCTCTACTACAGCTCTGATGAAAACTCAAAGATCATGATCAGTGATTTCGGCCTGTCTAAGATGGAAGATAATGGCATCATGTCCACAGCCTGCGGGACTCCAGGATATGTCGGTAAGAGGGATGTCAAATAAATGGGGTTTTACACAGCCAGTGAATGTTAAAGCACAGGAGACACATCTGTAAAGCTGAAAGGTTTTTGGTTTTTGACTGAACTGCATTATGAAACTAAATAATGAAATATTCAGTAAATACTTCACTTCTGTAATATGAAGTTTCTCTGAGTGATACACAGTATTCATTGGGAAATACTGCAGTACTTTGAGTGGTTTATGCGCCGGAATAGTATTTGTTAATATTATTTTATAATACCGCATTGGTTGCATTTGCAGAAAAATTGTTTTAGAGACAAAGTAAGTTAACTACTTTAGTTAACATGAACTAAGAATCAACAATACCACGACAGCATTTAATCTTAGTTAATATTATTTTCAGCATTTACTAATGCATTATCAAAATCAACATTAGTTAATGTACTGTGAACTAACATGAAATAACAATGAACAACTGTATTTTTATTTACTAACGTTAAAAATTTAATAAATACTGTAATGAATGTATTTTTTGGTCACGTTAATGAATACATTAACTAATGTTTACAAATGAAACCTTATTGTAAAGTCTTACAAACTTATTTTATGTGTATAATAGATTGTAAAAACATTGTAGTATTATTTAATCGTTATAGTATTTATTTATATTTATTAATATAGTATTTATGCATATATTAATATGCTTTTGTTTTATAAATTGAGTATTTTAATTTTACTTTAAATTTAGGCATTTTCATAGAAGATTATGAAAACAAGTGTTAGTTTAGTATTATTTATCAAATGTTATAGTATTTATTATTTTTATAGTATTTATACATATATTAATATGA
Organism: Labeo calbasu; assembly: GCA_019740295.1. Classification (NCBI taxonomy): domain Eukaryota; kingdom Metazoa; phylum Chordata; class Actinopteri; order Cypriniformes; family Cyprinidae; genus Labeo; species Labeo calbasu. The sequence continues at coordinate 18,099 of JAHKKF010516100.1, forward strand.
TTTTTAATTTAAAAAGCATTTTCATGAAATAATATTAAAATATGTGGTTTTTGTAGTGTTTATACAATGTACTGTTTCTAGTATTTATTATTATAGTATTTATTAATATATTAATATGCTTTTATTTTAGTATTTTCAGTTTTCATTTTCATTTTAGTTAAAATTGTAGACATTGTGATTAAATATAAAATAAGTGCTATGTTTTGTATTATTTATACAGTGGACTGTTTCTAGTATTTATTATAGTAGTGTTTATTAATATATTAATATGCTTTTATTTTAGTATTTTCAGTTTTTATTTTATTTTTGTTAAAATTATAGGTATCTTGATGAAATATTATTAAAAAAATAAGCATTCTTGTTGTAGTATTTATACAGTGTACTGTTTCTAGTATTTATTATTATGGTATTTATTAATATATTTATATGCTTTTATTTTAGTATTTTCAATTTAATTTTAGAGGGTGTTATATTTGTATTATATGTACAGTGTACTGTTTATAGTATTTATTCTTATTTATTGTATTATTTATTATATTAATACACTTTTAATTTTATATTTTCAGTTATTTTAATTTTAGTTTAAATTTTCAGTGCTTTTTAAAAATATTTTAATTAATTTATTAATTAAATATGTTTCTTTTTGTTAATGTGTTAATCAAATTTCTATTTAGCTTTATTTTATTCTGTTTTAGATATAGTAGATTTAGTACTTAATCCTAAATTAATACTAGAAATGTTGCCTGTGCAACTAAATTAAATTAAACAACTTTTACGTTTTTCATCTGATCTTTAGATTTTATTTTATTTCAGCTTTATTTCAGTGACCAAATACTGATTTTTAAGTTTTTTTAGTAGTTAACAACAGAAACAATCATAAAAACCAGGATTTTTTTTTAATAGCATGCCCTGATGAATCTTGCACAATAAATCCAAGGACATTTAAGACAATAAACAAGGTCTATTTTAAAACTATGTTGTTTTTAATAATCTGTATTTCTTCACAGCCCCTGAAGTATTGGCCCAGAAACCCTACAGCAAAGCTGTTGACTGCTGGTCTGTTGGAGTCATCACCTACATCCTGTAAGTCCCTTCCTAGTAGGGATGTCATTTCTAAGAAACTGATTTTTGTACTATATATGCGCCACAAATGACCTGAACTTTAAACAGCACTGCTATTTACAGAGAGTGATAAATGGATGCCAGGTGCTTAATTTAGAAACCTAAAGCTTGTGTTTGTCAAAACTGACAGATTAGCAGTTTGAGTCTGAATGAGTCACTGGTTAACCAAAGACGTTTAGACCTGCTGTTTAACGCCACATACAAAGCATACAATGTAGGTCTTTCAGATAGACGGCGCCCCCTGCTGGAAATTTTAATTCATTTATTTTCTGTATCTTTACAGTCTCTGTGGATATCCTCCTTTCTATGAAGAAACCGAGACTCGTCTGTTTTCTAAAATCATGAAGGCACAGTACGAGTTCGACTCGCCCTTTTGGGATGACATCTCTGAGTCTGGTTAGCATCCTATACTTCTCTACTGCTAACATGTGATTCTGTAAAATACACATGTGAAAAAAAGCCTTTAACCTCATGTATAATTATTATCTCTCTAGCAAAGGACTTCATCCGCAACATGATGCAGAAGAATCCTAAAATGCGTTATAGTACAGAACAGGCTCTCAGACACCCCTGGTGAGTGACTGCAGGATTTACTGCTCTGTTAAAGCATATGAGCCTTAATAGAGATCTGTTAGGTTTCATTTATGTATCAGACATCTTAGAAATACAAACAAATGGATAGCATAGCGCAGATTATTTGCAGTGTCATTATTGCTAATTAAAACTGTTAAACATAACTTTCGGTCAGAAAGTTAAGCAGAAATCAAATAAAAATAATAGATGGAAAAAATAAGCTTAGAATTCTTAAAAATATTTTTTTGGTAATTGAAATGAACCAGAATAAAATAATATATAAATATTAAATGGGGAAAAATAAGCTTAAACAAAACCTTAAAATATTTGCAAATTCTTTTCAGTAACTGAAATGAAGCAAAAAATAAAATGAAATAAAATATAAATATTATGTTACAACAATAAGCTTAAACTTCAAATTATTCAAATATTTTTGATAATTGAAACAAAGGAAAAATAAAATTGGGAAAAATAGGATTAAAATAGGATTAAAAAACTATTTACAAATTATTTTCAGTAATTGAAATGAAGCAAAAACATTAAATGAATATGTGAAAAGATATAAGCTTAAACTTAAAATTATGAAAATATTTTTGGTAATTGACATAAAGCAAAAATAAAATACAAAAGTTAGATTTTAAAAAAGCTGAGAAAACTTAAAATTTGTACAAATTATTTTCAGTAATTGAAATAAAGCAAAAAATAAAGTAAAGTAAAATAAAATATAAATATTATTACTTTAAAATTATTGCAAATATTTTTTGGTTATTGAAATTAAAATAAAAAATAAGCAGAATTAAAATAAAATATAAATGTTAGATAAAACAACATTTTTAAAAATGTAAATGAAATAAAATAGAAATATTAGGTAAAAATGTATTACAAATATTTTTTGGTAATTGAAATAAATATACAACTGAAAAAATTTAAATGTAAATATTTTAAAAATGAATATTAGATGAAAAACGTAAACTTTAAAGTAAGTACTAAAATTAAAGTGAAAAAAAAAAACTAAATTGAACTAATAAAACTGACAAAAGCACATAAAATAACTAAAACTTAAATGAAAATGATTAAAATGAAAAATAAAACAGTAGCTTATTCAAAATATTAATTCTAAAAAAATAATACTAAAATAACGCTGATAATTCAGTCTTAATTTGATGAGAGACTGAGCACAGTTTGAGACAATATTGAGATCTCTTCTGAAACTTAAGATGAGACACAGACAAGGCTACTGTTTTATTTTTTCTCAGACTTAAGCAAATAACCAGAGAATCCCACAATCCCAAACTGTTAAGATTAAATTACACTAAACTTATTCCTGTCTTACAGTCTGGTTAAAACAGGAAACAAAATCCCTCTGTTTTCCACCAGCTCTGGTTTTAAATCCCGCTTTGTCCTGCAGGATTATAGGAAAGACGGCCCGGAGTCACGACATCTACCACTCCGTCAGCGAGCAGATCCAGAAGAACTTTGCCAAGTCCAAGTGGAAGGTAAGGTTGTGTTTCATAACCTGGTGTATTCCCAGGTTAGAGTTTGTCTCCTGGGGTTTTTTTTAGATGACCTCTGGCCTGATTACACAATTCAACTTTAAATACGAGTGGCTGATATGGTCACCCATCCTGCCTATAATTGCTCCATAACTGGAACAGACCAGTTTCAGTTTGTTGCAGCAATCTCATTTAGACTTTGAGACATTTAAACTGCACTGAAGTACCTTCTTGCAATCAAATCACTTGCCTAGAAAAAGTGGGATGCTGCTTTTTGAATTAAACATGCAACGGTAAAATGTGCATAGTCAAACATTTCATTTTTGTGCACCATTAAAATGCATTTCACTATACAGATTAGGTACTAAAACTGAGCTATGAGCTTGTTTAGTTGTTTCCTGCGCTCTACTGACTGTCTGAAATCATGATCTCGTCACTCCAGCAAGCCTTCAATGCTACCGTGGCCATTCACCACATGAAGAAACTGCAGCTGGCCCACTCTGAGGCCTGCGTCCATCTGAAACACACGCCTGGGGCTGTGCCTGAGATCAAGGTCATCGCAACATCCACACCTGAATCCGTCCGCAAGAAGCTGTTCGCTGAGACCCCAGAACCGAACGGCATCATTCCCAGTAATCAGATGAACGTGCCGTCCGGCTCCACCGAGTCTAAGAGTCAGTATCACCCGGTCCGGGTCAGTCACAGCGAGACCACCCACGTCGGGACCCTCACCATTGCAGAGAAGAGCAAACACGTGTATCACTCGGAGCCAGCGGACCTAAATGGGTATATGTTTGAATGGTGTTCAGAAACCACCATTTTTGTAAAGCTACAATTATGAGAGCATTCAAAACCCCAGCTTAAGTTGGTTTGCTGGTCTTAGTTGGTTTAAACTGGTCTCTCACACTGGCCGAGCTGGTGTAAAGCCAGCTCAGCCAGTCTGTGAGACAAACTAAGGACAGTTTTTAGCAACTTAGTGGTGGCGTAATGACTTATTTCACATTCGAGAAGGCTAGCCAATCATGATAGAGGTGATTTACATCTTAAAGGTACAGTAGCATAAAACTTACCGGTCAGAGAGAAGGTGGAAAATGGTGATGTAAGACTAAATGATGGTGTTTTGGTTTACCAAAAGCTGTACCAAAAACAGGATTTAAAGTTGATGTGCCATTTAAAACCTATTTTTGTAAATTAAAACTAAAACTTTAAATTGAAATAAACCTGAAATAAATTAAGATATATAGAGCATATAGATTTTAGAAAGTTTTTTAAGTACTGAAATTACTGAAAATGAAATATAAAATTAGAAAACATATATAGAATATGTAGAAAACTGATTAAAAACGAATAAAAATATAAATATTCAAAAATAATACAAAAACAAATAAAAATGACAAAAGCACATAACCTTTTTTCAGTATTATGTTTGATATCTAAAAACATCATTAATGTAAATAAAGCTTAATTATAATGTAAATATTAACTTAAAAACATGAAAATGAGAAGTGATGAAAAAAATAATCTTAAAAATGTAACAGATTATTTTTTACAGATTATTTTCAGTAATTGAAATGAAACCAAAAAAAATGAAATAAATATAAATATTAGGTGGAAAAAAATAAGCTTGAACTTATAATTATTAAAAATATTTTTTGGTAATTGAAATATAGCAAAAATAAAATATAAATATTAGATTAAAAAAATTAAGCATGAAAAAAAAACTTATTTACAAATTATTTTCAGTAATTGAAATTAATCAAAAAATAAAATTAAATTAAATATAGGCTTAAACTTAAAATTAAAAAGTGTAAAGATAATTTGTGGTGATTGAAATGAAGCGGAAATCAAATAAAATATAACTATTAGCTGAAAAAATAAGCTTAAAAAAAGCTTAAACTTAAAATTATGAAAAATATTTTTGGTAATTGACAAAGAAAAAATAAAATATAAATATTAGATGAAAAAATTAAGCTTAAAACCTTAAAATGTTTACAAATTCAGTAACTGAAATAAAGCAAAGAAATGAAATAAAATATAAATATTAGATGAAACAAATCAAGCATAAAAAACCCTTATTTTGTTTTACAAATTATTTTCAGTATTTGAAATAAAGAAAAAAAATATAATGGAATAATATATTAAGCTTCAGTTTAAAATGATTAAACAGTATATTTTTGGTGATTTAAAATAAAGCAGAAATAAAATATAAATATTAGAAGAAAATTAGAACTGAAATAAAAATAAATGAAAACAAAATCACATAACAAAATTACTCAAATTTAAACTAATATTAAATTGACTACTGAAAATACACAAAGCTGTGGTGGAACTTTAATAGTGGATTAATAGTACTAAAATAACACTGCCTGTTTTACTTCTCTAATTTGACATTTTTAAATGAACCAGATATTTGAGAAGAAAAATGTGGGACAGGATTTGATTTTATCCTTTGGGAATTGATTTGCTTTCCATACATGCTCTAATTAATTACTTTTAATTTTACAGGTATGCAAAAAGAAGCTCCAATCGTAACGGGCAGAACCTGCAGACTGGCGTTTGTTCTGTCATGTGATTGCCTGCTTTGGAACGGCATGATTTTGACAGGTAAATATGACTACTTCAATATTTTCACTGCATATAATAAATGCATGTGAAAATGCTAAATGCCCTTGTGCTCGCTACAGGTCTGTGACCTTTTACCCAGCCACTGGCTGCTTTCTGTGGGCAGGTCCTGCTGCTCTGTCCCGGTCAAAAGTGTTGGCAAGACAGCTGGCCAGCGGCCCGCACCGTTCTGAAATACTGAAGTTTAGGGGAGTGCCTCCAAATCTGCAAACACACACACACGCAGAGCACAAATATAGCCTGTCACACACTCGCAAACAACACAGTATCCCTGTAAAAGCAGAAATGATTAAATGTTAGGTGCTGAACCTCAGACTTTGTATTTTCCCTCGAGGAAACAGTTTTACATTATGAAGGTCAATTAATCTGCTGTATTAAAACTTTTGGAGCAGGGGTCCGTGTTATTGGACACTTGTGCAAGGAGTATTGGGAGTTCTGTACATATACTCTCTGTGATGCATGGCTAGTTTGTAATGTGCAGTAATGTGTACCGCAGTAATTTGAGTGTATAAAACAATTTTGCTTCACTGTATAAAAATGTAATTATTGATATTAGATTGGATATTTCTGGATTAAGAAATAAGATTCCAGCTTTTTTCTTTATTTGTTCAATAGTTTGTTTTTTTTGGTAATTTAACTAGAGTGAATGTTTATTTTTCTAATGCAGAAATTATTATTGTATGTTTATCCATTATATATTTTTGTCATAATAAAACGTAAAAATTATTTAACGCCTTTTAGCCCTTGTTTAGTGCACTATAATACACTACCTGACACACACGAACTTTACTGTTAGAATTACTGTGTTGTAACTTGTAAGAGATTTGAATTAAGTGTCCTCTAAACTACAGAAAAGGTTTATGTTTGTGTAGCTTGTTACTGTCCATGCTTTGTGCAATATTTTTACCAATAAAACCTCATACATCACTTTTTCTCAGTCGTCTGATTTTGTATTGCATTTTGTACTTTTTTTCTTTAGAGGCTTAGATTTAAAGATTTATTTACAGACCAACATGCTACATGTCTAATTTACATTTTAAAATGTGAAAATTATAACAACCTTATACTTAATTACATATGAAGAGGTCAAACACCAGATTAATGAGTTATTTCCAAATTTTACAAAAAGCTTATGGATGTAATTATAATTAAAGTCAGACATTGAAGTGAGTTGCTGTTATTGTCAGTCTTCTGAGGAAGATGTCATTCACTTGAATCAAATAATTTGCAATACGCACTTTAAAGTTCTGATCTATATCAAAAGATTCGCAAACCCACTCCGCAGTTCCGACTGAAATCAAATTATTTATTCATACTCTTAAGTTCTGATCTGAACCACAATTCACGATACGCGCTTTGAAGTTCCGTTCTAAATCAAATGATTCGCGAAACGTGCTTTGAAGTTCCGAACTAAACCAAATGATTCACAAACCCTCTCCGAAGCTTGGATCTGAATCAAATGATTCGCAATACGCGCTCTGATGTTCCGATCTGATTCTAAAGATTCGCAATCCGCATTGAAGCTCTGATCTGAATCAAATGATTCGCAATACGCACTATGAAGCTCCGATCTGAATCAAATGATTCGCGACATGCGCTTTGATCTACATTAAAAGATTCACAAACCCGCTCCGAAGCTCCGATCTGAATAAATGATTCGCGACACGCGCTTTGAAGTTCCAAGCTAAATTAAATAATTCAAATGAAACAAACCTGCACCGAAGCTCCGGTCTGAATGATTTGCAAAATGCGCTCTGAAGCTCCGATCTCAATCCACGATACGCATTTTGAAGTTCCGATCTGAATCAAATGATTCACGAACCCGCTCCGAAGCTTCGATATGAATCAAATGATTCGCGAATCCGCTCCGATCGAAGCTCCGATCTTTGAAGTGCTTTGAAGTTCCGATCCGAATCAAATGATTCACGAACCCGCTCCGATCTGAATCAAATTACTCGCGACACGCGGTTTGAAGTTCCGATCTGAATCACGTGATTCGCGAACCCGCTCCGATCTGAATCAAATGACTCGCGACACGCGGTTTGAAGTTCCGATCTGAATCAAAAGATTTGCAAACCCCCTCCGAAGCTCTGATCTGAATAAATGATTCGCGACACGCGCTTTGAAGTCCCGATCTAAATCAAATGATTCGCAATCGAGCTTCAAAGCTCCGATCTTAATCAAATGATACGCGCTCTGAAGTCCCGATCTGAACCATATGATTGGCGATACGCGATGCGATTCGAACGCTTCGAAACAGTGAATCATTTTTAGTTTACCTGATTCGGAGTTTCGAATCTTTACAAGCGATTTTAAAATGAATGGCTCTTTTGAGCTGTTTTAGTGGATAGCTTGAAATGGATTATGGAAGTCACGAGTTTGAGTTTGAATCAATCGGAGCGATTCCAGCGTAAATGACTCACTCAATTGAATCGGTTTGTCTGTTCCTCCGCTTTGCGCGCGTGCAGCCATGAAATATGACACTGTTACTAATACTAATGGCTTAACGTTAGCTTGTGTGGTGTTTAGAAATGAAATATCCATATTTCCATTCCGAACATAACTGCTTTCCACATCGAAGACTTTCAACACAAATCTACGAACATATTCAGGTGAGCTAACCGGTTTACTGCTAACTAGTGAATCAAACTCTCCATTAATATGACGAGCTGCACCTCAAAATACATGTTAGATGGAAACATTGTTCATTATGATCGAGTTTGTAGCTTAATTAAGTGTATTTTAAATAGTTTGACCACTTCAGTTTAGTTGACAGTTCAATAGGAAATCAGTTGAAACCATTCTGTCATCTGATACCACTGAAGTTAATGGTAAATATATTGTGAAATAATATTACAATTTAAAATAACACTTTTCTATTTGAATATATTATGAAATGTAATTTAATCCTGTTATTTTTTAACATCATATCTCCAGTCTTCAGTATCATATTTCCTGACACTTTTGGTCAATTTAATGCAACCTTGCTGAATAAAAGTAGCTTGTTCATTTCTTAAAAAAACCTTTCCAACCCCTAGCCTATATTTATCGTCACACTTTGTAAAAACTACTAAAACAAAGTACTAAAACACTCTAATACGTAACTTGAGACCATTGCAGTCTCAGATGTATTGTATATTGCTCATGTGATTGTTAATGAGTTTCTTCCTGTGTACAGTGTGAACTGTCACGTCTGCTGCTCAGCACGCGCTGTGCGTGTTGAACGTGGTTTCCCAACACTGTCTGTGCATCTGGGGAAGAGAGCATGGCACATATCAGAGCGAAATGGGTCAAAAGTATCTGATGCAGCCGTGTCCTCAGAGTCACAACCACTACAGCATGTCTACAGTGAGTCCTGTTACCCAGCATGCCCTCTCGCCTCATACGCAAACAGCCTCCCCAGAGACACAGCAATGATGATTTTTACTCCATTTTAAGGATGTGCAGCAGTTGGGATGCTACTGAAAGTGAAAGGTCAGCATGTTTGCTGTTTTCAAACGCAAAATCATTTGAATGCAAAATCTCTCAGTCTAAAGAAAAAGCTATTGCAGTAACCTAAATAATTCATGTTGACACAAATGGCAAATTGTGGTTAGCATACTAAGTCATAACTAAGAAAACTAATAATTGCTTAGCCTTAAAAATAAAAAATAGAGAAAATAAAATTGTAAGAATAACATATATTTTAAAAGTATTTTGTATAAAATATGATTATATTGAAATTTAAAAACTCAAAAAAAAAAATCTAAATCATTGATATCCCAGTCTTCATTTTGTAATAAATATATAAAAATTCAAAATAAGATAAAAAAAAAATAGTAAAAATAAAACATATTAAAATATACTTAATATAAAATTTAATTATATTAAAATCTATTAAAATAAAAACAATTTTATACAGATTTATCAAATAAAAATAGTACGGATAAAACATGAAAGTATATTTAATTTAATTTAATCTATTAAAATAAAAAATGCTGTTTAAAACAAATGAATAAAATAAAAAAAATGTAAATAGAAATAAAAATAATACAGCATAAATGCAGCATTATACTATTGCAGATGTTACTTTTTTTAGGTTAAAAAATATAAATTAAAAATAAAGATAAAATGGTAAGAATAATACAGCATTATACTGTTGCAGTCTTAATGTCTTAATTTTCATTTTGTAACAAATAAATAAAAAATAGTAAGAAAAAATAGTATATGTAATTTAATATAAAATTTAGTTGTATTAAAATCTATCAAAATAAAAAGATGCTGTTTTAAAAAAATGTAAAAATGTTAAAAATAAAAAACAGAGTTAAACAAATAAATAATATAGCATAAAAATAAAGATAAAATCGTAAGAATAAAACACATTACATTTTTTTTAGATAAAATTAAATGAATTCAATTTAAAAATGCAGTTCATTGTAATAATAATACATTTCAGAATTCTGAAAAACAAATAATATGGCATAAATACGACAGTATACCCTTGCAAAATGTAATTGTTAAGCCTTAGTTTTTTGTGATAATTATAAAAATTAAACATAAAATGAAAATATAAATAAACTAAAAATAATAAAAAATAATAATCATAAAACACTCAAATACATTCTATATAAAATAGAATGATATTTAAATTGATTTTATTAAATTTCAAAAATGCAGCTTATAGCAATATTAATTTTTTTTTTAAAAATTATTAACTTTTTGGAAAATTAAATTAAATGTAAAATTTAAATAATTTTTTATTTAATTTAATTTTTATTTAAACATTTTTGTTTACTTCTGAAGCAGTTCAAATAGTGTGCAGTAAACGTTACTGTAATATTATTAGTAATCTGCATTCGTTAGGTTTGTTAATATAAGAGCATGAGCAGAGGGCAGTGGAGTAAAGGTCATTACAGCAAATGATGTGGCGGCTCTTATCATAGTCTAATTTTCTGTCTAAAAATGACAAACAGTAGGAACTTACCTTACCATTATAGTTTTCTAACAGAAAATGATGTCCCTTATGCATTTTGAATTCCTTACTTTCTAAGGTTCCATAGATATTTTTTTTGCACAATGCACAATGGAACTACAGTCCTTTTTGGACGTGCGCTATGGAAATACTATTCTGTTCTTTAAAGTATCCTGAATGAACATGCATATGAATATGGTAATGGTACCACTACAGTACATTTTCCAAATTGAATGATTTTATATTGCTCACATGTCTGTGTTTACATATCATATCATCTGGACAGTCCAGTATTTGTAGTTAAATATCACAGTAAAGTGTTTTAGCGCTCCTCATCGCACCATAAAACTGATCTGTGAACTTTGAAGCTGTAGATTTAGTATTAGCCATCACAGCTGGGTCATCAAGTCCTCTGTAGCTGCTAATAAAAACCACTTAAGTCTGTTTACACACGATCTTCACGTTCAGTGTGTTTTATGGTGTTTTCACGTGATCACAACACGCAGTTTCCCTCGCTGTCTTTGTGCAATTTGGCAGACAGGTTTCATCATCTCGCCAGCAGCCCTGGAGTCATTCACGGCTCACATGAAGCAACTTGGACAAAAGTTGCTTCTCCTTTAATGAATATTCATATCAAGTGGGCGTCGACAGATGACCGCCGGCCTTAAATAGACACAGCATCTGTACCTCCAGCAACCACTGAAACTCTGAGGATAAACCGTTAACAAGGACTTATCATCCGATTGGGTTCTTCAACGTTTTACAAGTGAGTATATTTTTTTATGTTGTTGTATTAATTAATGTTCTATCTATTAATATTTACCAGTGTTATTTTAGTACAATTGAGATGTTATTGTAGTTTTTATTAATATTTTAAATCAGTTTGTTTTTTAATATTTGAATTTTAGTTAGGGTTTTAGTAATTTATTTGTTTATTTTATTTATGTATATTTAATTTTTAAATGTTTAGATTTTATGTATGCATGTATGTATGTATTTTTTTTCCAGTAATTTCCCTTACTTTATAGGGTGATCTAATGGACTTTTTATGTCATTTTACAGTAATATTATGTATTATATGTATAATACTTATATTTGATAGTTTTCATTCAAATTAATAATTAATGTTGCACATTCTATATATTACTATTTACCAGTGTTATTTAGTACAATTAAGATATTATTGTAGTTTTATTAATTTTGCTGTGTTTTTGTAGTTTGTAGTAGTTTTGTTGGTCTTTGTTTTTTTTATATTTATATTTTATATTATAAAATCTATCTATCTATCTATAATTTATTTTTATTTATCAATTTGAACTACATTAAATTGCATATATATATATATATATATATATATATATATAGCTTTATTTCAGATAACATTTATTTATTTATTTTTATGTTTTTAATTATAGTTTCAGTTTTAGTTAACTATAATAACCCTGGTATTTATCTCAGCTTGTAGAAAAACTTTTCCTGGTCTTATTATGCATAATTTAACAAATATATTTGAATTAAAATATCCCTCAGAAATATGAAAATGTGATTTATGAACAGCATTCTTCTTTCTGGCACTACAATAATTTAGTTTATTTCTTCATATGTTCATATCGTGACCTTTGATTTTTTTTTTTTTTCTTTCACAGACGTAACTGCAAACAAAATGGAGACTATGCATGAGCTCATCCCTTTTGCTAAGGAAATGCTGAGCGCCGGTCCCTCCAAGGGCTCCCTGAAGGTCTATCTCGTGGGCGGCACGTTTGCCATCCTGGGAATGATGAGCGGTGTGGTCCAGGTGGCCTCTTCCTTCTTCCCTGATCACGAGGAGCCTGACTTTGACATGCTGAAGGTGCGGGAGCTCGTACCAGTGAAGGAGCAGGTCCAGGAACCACAAACCACCATCCCCGAGGATGACGAGATGGATGAGGTGATGGAGGCCAAGGCAAAGGAACTGCCAGCGAACAGACAGAGGCGGATGAGTTTCAGAGCTCACGCTTCATAAGGCCCGTGCCCTGCTGCTGTCAATGCCTACATGAAGAAAGTTGAGCCAAAATGAAGTTCTGCTTGTGCACTGACTCTGTGAGGAACACGTTATGACGAACTGTACGGACACAGCTATTGTACCGAGAGCTGCAGAGCAGCAGGGAGAGGGAAATAATGACTTGATAGTTTACGACTGTTACGTATGTCTGTTTTGATGGTGTAATGATTTTTTATCAGATGATAACTATTTATAAAGGATGTATAAAAGTCATGTGTAGAGTGTGCTATCTTTTACTGCCAGCAAATAAATACATATTTGCTCAATCTCTGTGTCACTCCACTGTATTTAAGGTGATATTTTGTTTTGCTTTTGTGGAATTGATTTTCACATAAAATCTAATAATCACATTTCTATTTACTTTCTTTCAGAAAAAAAAATACACTAGAAAAAAAAAGATACAATAAAAAAGGAAAACCGTTTTTTGTCAATGTACAAAAAGATAGCGGTTAAAATATATATTTTTAAATATTATTTTAAAAATATTTGTAATATTATTTTTATTTATCTTAATGTTACACCTGGACTATGTTTATCCTTTAAATAATCTATTTAATATCAAATATAGCTATAAAAAATAAATTAGCATAGAAAATTATTACTATGAATTATTATTTATTATATCTCTTCATTCAGTAGATTACAATTAACTACATACTCAAACAATAGTTGGTTTGTTCGTTAATAACAGTTATTGTTATTTTAAGGTTATTTTAGCAATCCATAAAAAATATATAGTATATAGTACTATAAATAAAGTCATCGAACGCTTCTTACACTGTTTTAAGATGATACTATATTAATTTATCAATAATTTACGTTGATATTTCCGAAAAGTGATATTTTAAGAGAAATATTCTACCTTAATGACTTGTCGCGGTCGTGTCTTTTATTTTGAAAGCACAGCCGGAACCGGAATTGAGGCCCGGTTTTTTAGGAAGTAAACAAACCCTGTGTAGCTCAGAGTGGGATTCGCCGGAGTTTGTGTCCAGATTGTCGTTTAGTGTTCGTGTTTCTTACTGTCAGCAAATAATGTGAGTACAGTTGTGTGAGACACTTTAACTGTCTTTCCTCTTGAACAAACGTCCTCACACTGTCGTTTAAACGATGCCAAATTGACAGAAACGTTAATTACGCGACATTTCTGACGTTTACGCTGCAGTTCCTTTTTT
>JAHKKF010516101.1:0-14242 GCA_019740295.1 Labeo calbasu
GTATAATAAATATGCCACTTTGTTTAGTCTGTAGAATACAAATTTTTGAAGAATTTTTATACAATAAATGTCACTGAGGACAGAAGCTGTCAAGAGCACCATAAAAGTATCATAAAACGTTGTCTGTGTGACTTGTGAACTATATTCCAACTCTTCTGAAGCCACACAACAGCTTTGTGCGAGAAATTGTCCCAAATTCAAGTCATGAACTATTCATTTAAAGTTTGTGCTCTGCTGAAACAAATGAAAATCTCTCACAGATGGTAACAGGGTTCTGGATTGAATTTTTATTTAATAATAATCTCATTTTCATGTTTTATTTACAGCAAGTCACTCGGACGAGGGCTCAGATGTGGACTCAGAACCGGGTTTGCCATTAAAGAGGAAACAGCGGCGCAGTCGGACCACGTTCACGGCCGAGCAACTGGAGGAGTTGGAGAGAGCTTTCGAACGCACCCATTACCCTGATATTTACACTAGAGAAGAGCTCGCTCAGAGAGCTAAACTCACCGAGGCACGAGTACAGGTACATAAACGCACACACCTTTGATATCCAACTCTGTGACTTCCTGTAAAAGCTGTATCTTTGCAGAAATGATCACTCTACACACACTTTCTTGTAAGTCACTTTGCTGGTTTGCTGTAAAAAAAAAAAAATTAAAATGTGGTGGTTTAGACTGGGAAACTAAATTTACCAGCATTTCGCCCTGCACCCTTTGCCCCGAAGTCTCATGACACACCCGCATAAACACAGGCTTCTTTGTGCCACGTCTGACCTCTTGTTTTTACCCTGGTATTCTGTCGCAGAAAAACCTCAAAACAGAATCTTTTAATAAACTCTATTATTGGGTCCTTCTAACCCAATTAAACTAGAACCCGTGACATGATGTCACCGCTTTTTAATGAGCACAGATGTTTCGATCGCAATCAGACCAAACAAGCTTTCGGCTACTGAACACACAAAGAGTTCCTGTGTATGCTCAGATACATCACACACACAAACACATTCTTACAGGAATAACACGGTCCCATATCTGATTCCCGAATAAAGGGGGGTGTTATGGGAAACCCATGCTGAAATGTGTCATGTTTTATTTTTGGCACTGTTTTGTATATAAAAACAGTCTATGTGTGTATGAGTGTTAAATCTTAGTATATTGTTTGTCATTTGCCTGTCCTGCAGGTATGGTTTAGTAATAGAAGAGCTCGCTGGAGGAAGCAGGCAGGAGCCAATCAGCTCATGGCGTTTAATCACCTGATACCTGGTGGTTTCCCGCCCTCTGCGATGTCCAGTCTTCAGCCCTATCAGCTGGCGGATAGTCCTTACCCTCCCTCATCGATCTCACAAGGTACTGCAAAGCCAAGAAAAATGCTACCATTCAAAATTCGGGGTCATAATAATAAAAAAAATTGAAGTGATCAAAAGTGAGAGTACAGACATTTAGAATGTTTTAATTTCAATTAAATGTTGCTCTTTTAAACTTTATATTCATCAAAGAATTTTGTATCTTGTAAATAAAAAACATTTCACGTCTTCCTAAAAAAATATTAAGCAGCACAACTGTTTTTAACATTGATTGTAATAAAAAAAAATGCTATTTGAGCACCAAATCAGCATAATAGAATGATTTCTGAAGAATCATGTGACACTAAAGGCTAGGGATGTAACTGTATGGACCCTTTTCACAAGCCTGTGATGACGCGTTTTAACGGTCATCATCATCATAAATCCTTTAAAGTTTTTTATATTTTGAATTTTAAAAATGTGTATGTACATTTATAACATTATACTTTGTATTATATCACCTTTTTATCAAGTTACAAAAAAACTAGTTAATGCTATGCGAGGGTGTTTCTAACGCCGCGTCTATGGGAGTGATGGTAAATTTGACATTGTTCTCTCTTCTGACTGCCGATATCAGTCGCTCTCAGTTTTTTTCCTTTGATTGAAAGTCGTGAAAACATTATCGTGTAGTTTTTCTTGTGCTGTCTGAGCAAATGTGAATGCAAAAAATATATTTATGGTACTCTCCCATTCACTGCTTTCGGATTTTACCCAACTATGGCGACTTCCGCTATGAGAAACCCGGAAATGTGAGAAAGGTTTTAAGGTATTCGTCCAGTTTTTGTCCTTAAAACACTGTTGTGAGCCAACGCCTCCATTGCTAATTCCAAAACCTCATTTTAGACCTAGTAACGACACTTGAGCCGTTGATAAATGTAGTTAGTAATGAAGTTGAGACAGACAGACGGAAAGAGATAGAGAGAGAGATATTAAACTAGTGAATTACCTCTGAAGTGAATTACTAGTGAGTCTCTGCGTCTCTCAAAAGTGATCGGCAGCAGCGTCACTACTAATAGTGAAACTAAGTTCATTTCCTAATGGAACAGCGCCGTTGTTACCTCGCTTGTGAGAAATGTAATGTAGTTCTTACTACATGCTACTTTTCCATTGTTTTTCTATGTAAACACGCGCTTGATGGACGTGCATGGCCGTTACGCTCGCGTCTGGCGTCTTTTGCAGCGCCTCGGACATGAGCGCCGCGTTTTTAAGACGCCGTGTCAAGTTTAAAGAATTTCAACTTTCACACGCAGCGCCGCTCATCAAAGTCAGTTCCAAAGCAGTGGACCAATCAGAAGAACTCGGAGGCGGGGCAAACGTTGCCAGCTTCTGTTTACAGTAGCAAGTTGGCATGACAACTGCTTTATTTGACGGCAACATGGCTGAGGTGTCCGGATGACTTGAATTATATAACATTTCTTCAACGATTATCACAGCTTGTTCCTTAAAAAAAGAGCTTGGACGGAAATATTTATGTCACAGAATATTGTCGTTATTGCATCATGTCTCAAAAGCGCATCTCGAGACCCTCGCGTTCTGTGCTGCGCTTTTTAAAAAAACATTCCTGAGCGCTGCGTCTTGCGTTTTTAGACGCAAAGGCGCGTTCTGTGTGAATGGCCCCAGCAGCGCTAACAACATTAGCGCGTATGTTAACGTGTGCAAACTGTATGTGTGTGCGTCTGTAAGGGAGAGAGAGTGGGAGCAATAGAGTATGTGCTTTCCGTACATAATAAAACGTAATTTTGTGTCAAAAATCTGTCGATTTTATTCTGTTGTTTACTATATTAATTTGTTTGGCCAATGTCGTGAGTTTTCTTGTTATTTTTCTGTTTTAGGCTGTAAGGACCTTTGCAATAAATTAAATCTTGTGGCGAAGTGATATAGACATGTAATGCGGTCAAGAACTGCCTGGAACTACGTTCGCTGTGCGTTTCTCTGAAAATAATGCATACCTTCAGATTCAAGCCAATCAGATTCAAGCATTCAACAGCCCCGTAGTATAAATATATTTAAATTTCTTGTTCTTACATAAAAAGTCTTTAAAAATGTGTTTTGGCACAGTATCTGTCAAACGGACTAAAACCAAAAGCACAATATGGCTTAATCCCGTCTGTTTTTGCTGGGCACTTCAAACACACTTCCTTCAGGCAATCAGCTCATGATCCAGTGTTTTCCGTGCCTCAGAACGGCTCAGTTAACAGTGAATGCAGTGAACTTGTTTATTGCATGTGCTGTGAGTTTAGTGCGTGTTTGGAAATTCAACGGCCACCAGTTATGCTTTATTTTTGTGGCAGATGATTACAGCATTTCACTAGATCTGTATTGAGATACATTTTTGTAAGCCTGTTTTCACTAAAGCTGGAGTTTTCCGTCAAAACAAAAGCTCTGCTGACGTTTCCGTCAAAAGCTTAAAAGAGCAGTATGAATTGCTGACAGCTAGCGGTTTAAATGGGTAACGTTACTGCAGTCCAAATTCAAAATGTTGTGTTGTTGTTGTTGTTATATTCTAATTTGTTTGGCTTCCTAAAACACCAGTGTGAATGTAATTTAGACTGAGGCAGTATACCACAAATAAAAAGAGGGGTTGAGTCCACTTTAAAGTTCAGGTCCAAGTCAATTCACTGACTTTTTCTGACTTAAGTTTTCTTGGTTAAGAACATGGGTTGGAGCTCTTAATTTTAAATTCTTAAAGTGCATTAAATAGAATAATTTAACTTTAAAATGTACAAAATTTTCATTTTTTCCAAGTCTTCATTTGTCTTTTTTTTATTATTATTATTTAATATCACAATAATATCATATTGTGGACTTCATATTGTGATATTATCGTATCATGAGATTTTCATATTGTTACATCACTAATACTCTTTCTTTTTCTCTTTCTCTTTCTGCAGTGTCGGAGCAGCCCAGCACCGTGCACAGGCCTCAGCCTCTTCCCCCCACCTCAGTGCATCAGACTGGGCTTGGCAGCGGACCGGGGGCCCAGGAGGGGAGTTCGGCCTACTGCCTCTCCTCTGGACGTCATGGCTTCTCTGGTTACTCGGACGGCTATGTGGCCGCGCCAGGCCATGCAAACCCAGTGAACCCCACCATTAGCAACGGCCTCCCATCACAGGTCAGTATCATTTCACATCACATACAGTTTGAGCATACAGTATAAGGCTGCATGTATTGACGGGTTGCCAGAGGTTTCCACCAAACAATCTGTTATGGTTGGTTGGGACGTTGTTACTCAATTTGCATGCAAAGAGCTTAGGCAATCATACAGGGTTATATGGAAAAAGGGTTATAAGGAAATCTTGAAGTTCTAGTCACATGAGACTTTTGATTCAAGTCTTAGAAAATTGTTGTGTAAAACGAAATTATAACAGTGTAGTTAAGGTTTGGGGTTGTTTTTTTAGTGTTTTTTATGCTCAGCAAGGCCACATTTATTTGATCCAAATAATGTAAAAATGTTTTTATTACAATTTAAACAAACTGCTTCCCAGATTAATATATTTTAAAGTATAATTTATTCCTGTGATGCAAAGCTGAATTTTCAGCGGCTATTACTCCAGTCTTTAGTGTCACATGATCCTTCATAAATCATTCTTGGTGCTAAGAAACTTTTTTACAGTGTTGCATAATATTTTTGTGTAAACAATTTTTTTTGGTTTGCAATCATGTGAGTACTTTAAACATGTTTTTACTGTCACTTTTGATCAATTTAATGCATTCTTGCTGAATAAAAGCACAGATTTCTTTCAAAATGCAAAATCTGACCCCAAACTTTTCACAGTAGTGTATACACGCTTAGAGAAAGTCTTGAGTGTTTGCATCGACCAGCGGCTTGGCAATGTGAGTGAATGTGAGAATGAAGGTGTGAAGAGGGGCAGGACACGACTGAAAAGGATGATGATGATGGAAACGAGAAGTGAAAGACAATTATTTGTGATTACACACTCATCAGCTGTTATCTGTCGGCTCGCCTGCTGCGCACAACGTGCTAACAACCAGAAAATGAGCTCCTAACTGCCTCAAAGCATCCGGTCGTTAGACATGAGCGGCATTCTGGGTGCTGTCCTCAAACTCAAACCGCTCGGAGTGCTGCGTGATACAGATAAATGGAATGAAAGAGATGGACAGAGAGAGAATGAAATGGAAGCGGGGGAAAAAATAGAATGACTGAGATAGAAAGCGGCCCTGGGGCTATAAAACAGAAGATGTTTTTTTCTCAAAATGCACAAAAAAAGCAATGAAGGCCAGTAAGATTACCAGTAAGATTTATGGAAAACACTGCAGTCTAAACATAAACCCCATTGATCAGATATGTTATGGTACAATAACGTTTTTGTTAAAGGGACAGTTCACCCAAAAAAGGAAAATTCTGTCATTGTTTACTCACACTCATTTTGTTTCAAAGTTGTATGACCTTCTAGAGAATATTTTGGGGAACCGCTACAGCTTTTGTGATAAAACAGCAGTTCACTGTATGGTTATATATTTATATATTTGGGTCAGTTGCTTATTTAAATGTATATACTCTACCAATCAAAAGTTTTTGAACAGTAATATTTTTAATGTTTTTTAAAAAAGTCTCTTCTGCTCACCAAACCTGCATTTATTTGATCCAAAGTACAGCAAAACAGTAAAATTGTAAAATATTTTTATTATTTAAAATAGCTGTTATCTATTTAAATATTTTTTAAAATGTAATTTATTGCTATGATTTCGAAGCTGAACTTTTAGCATCATTACTCCAGTCACATGATCCTTCAGAAATCATTCTAATATTCTGATTTGCTGCTCAAAAACATGAATTATTATTATTATTATTATGTTAAAAACACAGCAGAATTTTTTCAGGTTTCTTTGATGAATAGAAAGTTCAGAAGAAAAGCATTTATCTAAAATAGAATTCTTTAGTAACATTATAAATGTCTGTATCATCACTTTTGATAGATTTTTAAAGCATCTTTGCTAAACGAATGTATTAATTTTCTATCATTTCTTTCCCAAAAACAACAATAACAAAACATTATACTGACTCCAAGCTATTGAATGGTGAAGTGTATAATGTTACAAAAGCTTTTTATTCCAGATAAATGCTGATCTTTGGATCTTTCTATTTATCAAAGGGTCCTGAAAAAATGTACTCAACTATTTTAAATTGATGATAATAATTTTAAAAATAGTAAATGTTTCTTGAACAGCAAATCAGCATATTAGAATGATTTTTGAAGGACGAGGACTGAAGACTGAAAATTCAGCTTTGATCACAGGAATAAATTGCATTTTAAAACATATTCAAATAGAAAGCAGTTATTTTAAATAGTAAAAATATTTCACAATATTACTGATTTTGCTGTATTTAATGCAGGCTTGGTGAGCAGAGGAGAATTCTTTAAAAAACATTTTGACTGGTAGTGTATGCATGACTCCACACGACCACACGTTAAAAAAAAAAGCTGTATGACATTTCTTTAAAAAATGCCTTTTGTTTAGTGAAAAAAATAGCAAACAGGTTTGAAACGGTGTAAGGAGGAGTGAAAAATGACAGAATGTTAACATGAAAATGCTGGTAACATTACATAAGGTTTCATTTCATTCATTTTAACAATGAAAAATACTTCTAAATCATTTATTAATCTGAGTTGTTGTTATTTCATGATATAACAATACATCATTAAAGTAAAAGGGAAAAGAATATTATCTAATGGACTAACATGATCAAAAATAATAATAAATGCTGCAACAAATGTATTGCACATTATTAGTTAATGTTAAATAAAAAACAAACCTTAGGAAATAAAGAATCCTCTGTGTGCATTTGGACTCTCGCCTCGTGTACAGTAATTGAACTGCACAAAGTTATTTAACATGACGTATTAATTGAAGTGTGTCTAATTGCAGCGCCCCCAGCAGCAGGGTTTGTAATCAGAACCAATTCCTAGTCATTAAGGCAGCATTCCTGCGTCAGGACTGACTTAGAGGTCAGGTAGCTCTCACACTCACACTCGGTCTGTTATTGCCATTAGTGTGTGTGTGTGTGTGCGTTTGTAACCTGGCATAGGGTCGGCTAGTGCTGTTGTGTTGTTGTTGAAGGGCAGGGATTCTCGTCGTCATGACGATGCTGGAACTCTCAGCGTCTGGGATTCTAATTATGGGATGCTCCGGACTCTTAATTGATTGGAATGGGAGAATTTACCCTCCGTAATGCGCTGTGTAATTTATGCAAATGAGCCACTTTGTTGGCTAATTGTTTGAATTATGTATTTATCTGTGGTTTAATGTATGCTGAAATAAGCTTGGGATTCGGGGTGCGTTGAAGAGGCTTGTCTCTGCGGATTGGTTTGTAATTTATTAGCAAATGAAACTGTGATTATTTAAAATTACATATCATTTTAATTTTTTTATCTATTAATTACAAAAAATGAGATAGTACAGTGATGGACATGCCATAAAACTTTGATAAATACCAAATCAACAGAAAGGATTCTTTATTTCATAAGGTTTATGCTAAAAAAAGACGTTTTGGTAACACTTTACAATAAAGTCCCAGTAGTTAACAATAGTTATGCATCAACTAACAATGAGCAATACTTTTGTTGTAGCACTTAGTCATTTTGTTCCAAAAGAAGAAAAAAAAAAAAAGCATGGTTTTGTTGCAAAACATTACTTGTACAAGAACAATGATTGACCTACATATCAATTCAAGTCAGTCTCACGTGGATTTCGGATCCAGATCACTCTTTTTTTATCACGTAATGTCCTGTCCAATGTCTCATATGAATGTTTTAGTTTAAAAAAAGATCAGAAAGTGATGAAATAAGTTTTGTTGCAGCTGCAGCTGCAGCCTGCTTTCCTTTTAATAAAAAGTGCTAAAAATGCACTCAGTAGCATGTAGTTGTAGTGGTTTGTGAGTTTAAATGAAATAAATAGTCCAAGTTAAATTTAAGAAATAATCACAAAAATTGCTTAATGTATTTAATCTGGAATAGTCCATCAGAATTATATTTTATATTGAGTTGGGAGCATTGCACATTTGCTCTTTGAGCTCTGGCGAATGTGGGCTGCTTCATCCCTCAGGTTCCTCCGGACAGCTGCGTACATGCATCGTCCTGGCTGGGAAAAAGTTTTATGAGGAAGCTTTTTGTCAACATCTCCTGTCTGTGGTCTCGACATGGAAGGAACATTTTAGCTTTCACCTCACATGTAGCCGGGCCCGGGCCCCCCATGGGGAGGTGAACGAGAGAGTTTAACCTCCATGTGCTTTTCATTTGTTAAGCATCACACATCAGCGTGTGACTCACACATGCGCCGCTGTACATGATATACGCTGTCAGCTCGTGTGATCCTTGAGTTATCTGCAAGGTGGGGAAAGCACCTGAAAATCTGCGAGCGCTTAGAGCCCTCGGTCCATTTCTCTTCCGAAACAGCTGTTGAAGATGAACCCCAAAAGGAATTTCATGACCCTTCACACTGCTTGTAAAAGCGTTAACCGCACAAACCACACATGGTTTCCTTGCTAAATGAGGAAATACCATAGGCGCCTATTGTTTTATGTTACACGGAATATTCCAGGTTCGATACAGGTTATGGTTATTTTATAGCATTTGTGGAAAAAATTTCATTGCCACGACATAAATTTGTCTAGTCTCACATTTTCCTTAAAAAAAAAAAAACAAGAAAAATGGAAGTGGAATGGAATAGGGACCAAATGTTTAAATGCTTAAAATAAATGCTTTTAATTTTCTTTTAATGCTTTTCTAGTAGAACTTGTGTATAATTTTATACACATTTTACATACAAAATATCGTTCAAAAATATAAAAAAAAGTATATAATTACTTAAAAACACTTGTGTTAACTTTTCTATTTAGTTTTTGTGTTATTTCATTTTAATTCATTTTTATAGTCATTTTAGAGTTTTAAATGTTGAATTTTAAATCGAATATAACTTTACACAAAAGGTTATATATTATATTATATATGCTATAAAATATATCTGTGTAGTTTTTAAGTTTTAGTTTATTTAGTCTTAGCTGTTTTAGGAAAACTCAGACAAAACAAAATTGAGAAATATTAAAATAAAAATGAAAAATGAGAAATAAAAGAAGGGTTTTTAAATATGTTTAAATAAGCATTGATGTGCATATATGTGTGTATATATTAATATATATATATATGTGTGTGTGTGTGTATGTATGTATATATATATATATATATATAATTAAACATACATTAAACATAGTAATGAAAATGTTTTTTCTTTATATTTTTAGTTTTAGTTATCAATAATAACCCTGCTTTGTCATATGATTTTTTAGGTGTTGAATACTTAACCTTACACAAAAAAGTTATTTTGCGGTATATTTTTGTAATTTTGTTATTATTATTGTTATTTTAAAAAATATGTCTGTGTCTAGTTTTATATATTTTTATATTTTTAGGTGTTGAATACTTAACCTTACACAAAAAATAAGCATTTTTTCATGCTAAAGTCATGTTAATGCACACTGCTTTTGTTTTTTCATTATTTAAGACTAGCAACCTTCATTTCCATCGTAGGTGCATTGCTGTAACTGAGATTTTTTTGCTTAAAAACAAAACTAAATAAAAATATTATTTATGAATTGTTTTTCTAATTGAGGACCTCTCCAGATGACTCCACAGGGAGTTTTTGTCAGATTTAGTTCATGTCTGAGGACAAATTTGCCCCTAAAGAATATTTAAGCAAACCCACCCACGTATTTTACGTGCAGTACTTTCTCATATTCCTCTTCTCAGCGCATATGGCGCACTTATTCCATGTTTTGTTTGTTCAATTGGTTTTTTACATCAAATCTTGATAAAAAACCCCATAAACCCTTTTTTTTTCTTTCTTTGTTTTCTTACTCTCATTTTTCTTTTTTTCATCTGGCTGTGCTCTCTTCTCAAACACACACAACTCTACACTCAGAATTGTTTTCAGGAAAATGTTAACCGGGCAAAGAAATACAGCCCTTCTCGACTGGCTCCACCCCCTCTTTGGTTGCACCGGGTAACGGTTTAAAAGGAACCATGTGTCCAGCAGGATGGGGAATAATTTGACTCTGGATGGAGTAAGTGGGCCGGCCGGTTGTTCAGTCGATCGGTGTGCAGGAGATTTTTTTTTTTTTTTTTCTGGGCCGGCCTGGTTTTGATTAATGATTAGCAGAGGGAGGGAACTGATCTGTGTTTGGCCCATCAAGCAGCGTCCGAGAGCTCACAGACACTGATGGCACACTCGATTCGCGTCTCGCTTCCATCTGTCCGTCACTGGTGTGAATTAGACACGGGCGGCCAGAAGCGCTGTGTGAGAGCTGGAGAGATCCTCACTCGCTGTCAACAAATCATTTCAGATGCGTGTTACACACACTGGTGTTTGATAAAAAGGAGGGTTTTTTCTGAACGGAATGAATTAAAAACGTTAGCGTTGCCATTATGTCAAGTTTGCTATGTTGAATTCATTTCACATCACAGAGTTTAAAACAAAAGCAAATTTTCATTGTTTTATTTGGTGAAGATGAAGAATTCGGAAAGATCTGAGAACTTAAGTTAATCCAGGCGTATTAAAAATGTATTTTTTAAATTCAAAAAAGTAAATTTGACCAGTTCTGAGCACTAATGGACTGTGCCGCCATTTAAATGCAAGTCTATGGGATTTTCTACTATTTTGTCATCTGTCTGATCATTTGGGAAAGTATGTGTATCTCAAATTGTTATCTGAGCATCACTCATATACTAGTTTAGATTTAAATTTTAGTTAAAGTCTTTGTATTATTTTTGTTAAACATGTCTGTGTAGTTTTTATTAAGTTTTAGTGTTCAGTTTATTTAATTTTAGCTCAGTACTCAGCCTAAACAAGTTTTTAAAATCATTTTAAAATGTATTATTTAAAATGATTTTTATAATATTATAATATAATTTTTATTATATTATAATGTAAATAATTTTATTTCAATTAATGCTTATTTAAACATAGTAATGAAAATATTTCCAAAAACATTTTTTCTTTTTCATTTTAGTTTTAGTTAACAATAATAACCGTGGTTTGTCATATAAAACTGATTTGTAAGCATGCAAATGATTATATGTGGTTTTCTGAACTCACTTGGTTACCAGCAAAACCAGCTTGAACAGCAACAGCATTGGAATTCATTGGTCTAGGCTAGTGTTTTCTTGTTTAAAAAAAGTATCTTAGCATAGTTATACTAAAGTGTTGTGTTGTTTTTTCCTCAGGTGATGGGACTGTTGAATCCAGGTGGAGTGCCGCACCAGCCGCAGAGTGATTTCGCCCTCTCTCCGTTGACGGGCGGTTTGGAGCCCAGCACAGGCATGGCTCCCAGCTGCCACTCCTCTCAGAGACTGGAGGCTCTGCCAGGTCTTCCCAGCATGCCAGCTCTGCCCAGCTCCCAGTCCTACTGCCCCTCCAGCTACAGTTCACCCGGGTACAGCGTGGACCACGTGGCGTCTTACCAGTACAGCCAGTATGGACAGAGTAAGGTGAATACCAGCACTGTTTGTACTGTAGTGAGAGAGAGCGCTACACGTTTGTGTTCTAAAAACTTTTAATTTTCAGTTTGAAAAGTTCTATTTTGGAATTTATGCATCACTGTGTTACTTTAGCGATACTTTTACAGTATTTATTCATTTTGAATTCTTTTTTGTTTTATTATTTTCTGTTTTCACTTTAACTTCAGTTAAAGTTTCAGTAAATTTGTTGTGTTTTTGTCATTTTTTAAAAAAAATATGTCTACATTAAATATGTCTTTATTAATTTTTAATTGGGTTTCATTTATTTTCAAACATCAAATAAAAATAAATTCAAATAAGAAATGTTGCCTTTGCAGCTAGATGAAATAAAATATGTATTTTTTTATATACACTGCCAGTCAAAGGATTTTTTCATGTTTTAATGTAAGTTTCTTCTGCTCACCAAGCCTGAATTTATTTGATCCAAATTACAGCACAAACAGTAATATTTTTAAAATATTTTTGCTATTTAAAATAACAGTTTTCTATCTGAATATATTTTAAAATTTAATTTATTCCTGTGATTTAAACGCTGAATTTTTAGCGTGACTACACACGTGATCCTTCAGAAAGCATTCTAATATTCTGATTTGCTGCTTAAAAAAACATTTATTATTGTTATTATGTTGAAAACAGCAGAGTAGATTTTTTCAGGTTTCTTTGATGAATAGAAAGTTCAGAAAAACAGAAATAGAAATCTTTTGTAACATTATAAACATCTTCATTTTCACTTTTGACCAATTTAAAGCATCTTTGCTAACTAAAAGTATCAATTTCTATAAAAGTTTGATATATATATTCTGAAGGATCATGTGACACTGAAGACTGGAGTAACGATACTGAAAACTTAAACTGGATCACAGGAATAAATTATACTTTAAAATATATTCAAATAGAAAGCAATTTTTTTACATAATAAAAATATTTTACAATATTACTGCTTTTGTATTTTGGATCAAATAAAAGCTTTTTAAAACTTTTGACCGGTAGTGTATTATTTTGCAGATCAATCTGTCAGTTCATCTGTCAGGCAAATCTAAATGCAGTTGATTGTAAAAAAGGGGCAGGATTTATGCAGACAAAATTGGAGAAGTCCTAAATAAAATAAAAGTTACAAAAATAAGTAAATAAAATGTTAAAAAATATATATGCATGGATGAATCGTTCACAGTTAGATCAATAATGTGCATTTCATTTCATGATGACTTTAAGCCATCTTTTTTAGAGCAGTTCATTTTTAATGAATGTTTTGTTTGTGCATTTACAGTTGTTTAATCTTACCTTTACTTCTAGTCACATCGATTCCTTTTTCATTCAACTACATTTTTACACTTTTTGACACTTTTACTGATCCATACCATACGATTTTGATGAACTGCATCACCACATCTCAACATTTTTTTTTTATAACCGTGCTAACCGCTACAGTTCAGCCAGGAAACTTTTTTTTTTTAAAAATCCAGTGATTCTGTAGAGAAACACGATCGTCGAAACGTCAACTGAGATTATTTTCAGTAAAGCATTCATCTTTTAATCTGAGCCGTAATCACGGGTTTACATTAGTTAGTTGTAATCCGCCGGGCAGGTAAACGCCGCCGTGGTTTACGATGCTTAACCCGTGACCTTTCACGACCCTGTGAGATGAGCTATATCTCATCAGCTCCAGGCATCCGTCAGCCAGCCATGTAATGAGCTCCGGGTAACAAAGATATCGTTCATGATCCACTCAAACACGCAGTGAAATGAGAGGAGCAGCCGTCTCAGAACATGTTAGACAGAAGCCGAGGAGGGGGAGAGAGACTTACACACCAGGCCTGCATGTCGAGTGCCCAATCCAGGACTGCATCTTGATATCATTAATTTGCTGGGGTCCGCACCCTGTAAGCACAGAGCTGGGGGTCCGTGGAGGAGTTAGCGGGGGTCTCGTGTAGGAGTAGAATGGCCCGTGGCAGGCAGATATTAGAACCATGTGTTTCAGACGGGTCAGATCCGTAGTTGCTGTTGATCATTGACTCGGATCCATACTGAACTGAATATAGGACAGCTCTCTTTTCATTTTCCCCCCTCTCAATCTCTCTTACTTTCTTTCTCTGTCTGTCTGTTTAGTGGAATTGGCACACACTGGCTCGTTCAATCATGCACTGTGTTTTGTTGGATCCTTCGCTTTTGCGTATTTCCATTTCTTTTTCTTACTCTTGGCAAAGGCTGTGTCAATATAATCATATATGTTGATATCACTGGTTCTCAGCCATCTCAGCCATTATCCCAGAGCCCACTAGGAGGCATCAGTAGACTTCCAAGACCTAATATAATGTTATTTTATATATATATATATATATATATATATATATAAAATTTTGTTATT